>JAPYZR010002734.1:0-21960 GCA_030522945.1 Trichopria nigra
GCGGATATTGGGGCTACATAGTTTTCCAGTCTAGAACCAGTAATTATTCTTGGAAATCTAGACAGAATCGATACAGCGCCACGATTAATTTCTGCTAGGAAAAACTATTCTATTTTTAATTTCGCTGTTTTATACTTGAAAATAATTCCTCCGCTTGCGAGTGTTTTTAAAAAGCGCCATCTTCTGGTGAAATTAGAGAAGAATACATTTAAATTTCTATTGTGGCATGAGGCCTTATAAAGACTGAATCATTGTTTCATCCTTTTCAATTCATTTTAATACAAGTCTTCGTCTTTCAACCTCTTCTTACTGGGCTCTACCTCCATATATCTAGAATCCATCACTGTACAATCGTAGCATTTTTCACTTACAATAGCGAGACTGAATTTTCCCATTCCAATCTACTGGATACTATTGAACCATACCCTTCATCAAAAGGGGTGCGTCTATCAACCTCCTGTTATCCGACAGTAATATAGTGATCTCAATGTGTGTCGAGCCTCGATGAGGATAGTCGGATGTCTGTTCTCCTTTAGCAATGCGGAATTCTGTTTCGTCGAGTCCAGTGACCCTTCCCCTGCCGTATTTGCTGCTTTCGCAAATGTAGAGGACATAGTCCTAAGGTGATGTCTGCTGAAGTCGCACTGTATTCTTGGTATTTTTAATAACAAGGTTTTAGCACTCATTTCTTAATATTAAATTAGAAATTAGGGCCAATCGGTTAATTAATTATGACTCAATTTCTCCGATGTAGTATATATCTTATTCCTCTTGGTTTATTCCATCTTCAGTATAATGTCAATTTGAAGTACCTTCGGCATAATCTATGACGACCGAAGCTGTGATAGCCCAATCGGCACCAAATGTCTGTAACGCTTCAGAAATGTTTTTTAACATGTTTCATGTCTGCGATGTTTATAAAACGTTTCTGAAACGTTTAAAAAACGGACATCTTCCATGAACATAATATCACTACCAACTCTACGTCTGCTGAAACTCTTCTTAAAAATTGATGCCCTTCTCCGGAGATTTTCAATTCTTTTATCCTTCTCTAATACAGAGGAAGCTGAAGTGAGGTCCCGTACTAGTCTTGCGACTATTTTTTGTTTGTTTTTTTTTTCTTCTTATTATTATTTTGATAATTCGCTTCCGAACGCCTCTTGAGAAGGTGTCCACGTACTATAATGATAGGGGTGCCCAAGTATCGGTGTACGTCGTACCATCTTAACATAAGAATTGCTTGTGCTTGGTTCAAATGGTATATGAAATCAGAGTAGTTAAATACGTGGTCATTAATCATATCTGCAATCTGAGAAAGATAAATTTTAAAAATATGAAGAATGAAAAATATTCCGCTAACAAAGTGACACAACTTTTGTTCCATTAAATTTTACATAATTCTCGTAGGGTCGGACAAGAAAAACACAGTTGTTATACCTTAATAATATAATAAGTCTTCTTAAAAATGAGTAAAACAAATATTCTTGGTTTAACTACTCGAATATCATTGCTCATGTATATCAGGAAATGTTACATCAGATATAAAAAATATACAACTTTAACGGAAGAATATTTTGGTCGGATCATTTTTTAAAAGTATTTTAATAATTTGAAAAATTTCCTTTTTTATGAGATAAGTAAAGTAAAGTTTTTATGAGAAATGCAAAAAACGGTTATTGATATTCTTTTTTTTAACATATAGATTTAAAATAGGATTTTGATCTACTAACAATTTACTAACACAAATCCAAGTTTAAAATTTCAAAATAGTGAGTATAAATAAATGTATCTGTGGTTTCTTTCATTTGATATTACGCTTAGAAATTTAAAAAAAAAAACGAGTACTAATTTATACATTTACAAAGATTTATCTTATATTGTATAAAAGTTATATTTTTAGAATGGGCTCAGAATTAACAAAGAAAAAAAAAATATTGTAATAAATCAAAACTCTTTATTAGGACACGCGTGTCGTTATAGAAAAAAAGCACTACTTACATATAGTGATAGTTTTAAAGAATTTCAGCGCATGTTTGTTTTGCTGTTGTTTAGCGGTTGAATGCTTTTCTTCAGAGTTGATTGTCCAAAATGTTTGCAAGGTGTTTATATAGTGGATACCGAAATATTTAGGCGAGCCCTTTTGAGCAAATCGCCCACGCCGAACACATTGAGCGTCCAAGTGCCGGCTTATTCGGGTTTGGGACAGTCTCTGCCGAATTTGACGCTGGCTACCTCGCCCCAAACGTCCACCGTGTCCTCAACACCGCCAAATTACCTCCTAATTGTGCCGCAAATCTCTAAAAACAAGGACAGTGTGCTGCTCTCGCCGGGTCATCGAGGTGAGTTTTTCATACCAAATCATATAATAGTTTACCTTTAATTTTTGCGACTTTTTGAGTAGTTAATTTTTTGTTTTTCTGTTATTCAGAACATTTTTGAAAAATGTATATATTGAATTTTATACCTGAGTTTTCTTTTTTTTTTTTTATTGGTTTATAACAGAAATTAGTGCAACTATGTAATACGTAGAAATTGGCAAAATAAAAGTGAAATCTTTAAAAAAATTAATATTAATAAAATTTATAAAAAAAAAATAAATGGCTGCACACGCACAAAAATCGACATCAGGTAGCGAATATTTAGAAATTAACTTGAAAACGTATTAAACTATATTTAAGATACAATTGTATTGGCTTACTGTATATTAGGACGACTATTAGCAATTAAATGTTTGATAGATTTAAAAGAATTATTTGTTTAATTGCATCGAATATATAATAAGTAATTAAATGTTATACCAAATGAAACAAATATTTATTTATAAATGGTACACTCTAAATTTCACGGAGTAAAAATTAAGCCAATCTTTTGAAAGAGTGAATTTCCCTCCTGGAAAAAAAAAAGATAGAAAGAGATAGAAATTTGAAGATAAAAAAAAGATTAAATATTTATATCTTATCCTATCATCATTAATTTTGTATCCCTTTCTAGCAATTTTTTATATCTTTCAACATCTTTACATCACCAATCTCCGTTGGAAGTATAATAAGATTGAAAAAGATTACAGTTAATGAGATTTGAAAAAAAAAATATATTTTCTATTCTATTCGACTATGATCTGCGTACTCCCCCCAATCTCTGTCATCTTAATAAAAAAAAAAATCTAAACAAAATGTATAAAAATGCGTAGATAGGATTTTCAACAAACGCATGGGATACATATGTTATATACACCTGCAGGTTCATAATTTTAGGAAAATAAGAATAGAGTATTTTGTATTCACCACAAGATTGAAAGAGATAGATAGAAGTTTGTGAACTCCAGGTGTAGCGGGGGATAGAGAGAAGAAGCATCAATTGGTTATTCAATGAGAGATTGAATAAGATAGGATCGCATTAATTAGATATATGGAAAGTGATAGAGGTATAGGTACAACAATTGTATTATTTTCTATCCTTTCATATTGTTGATAGAAACTGAAAGAGATAGAATCTATATCACTTTTCTTCCAGTAGGATTTCCACTAGATTCCGTATGAAATTTCAATCCGAGCAATAAAGATTAAAAAAAAAAAAAAAAAAAAAAAAAAAAAAAAAAAAAAAAAAAAAAAAAAAAAAAAAAAAAAAAAAAAAAAAAAAAAAAAAAAAAAAAAAAAAAAAAAAAAAAAAAAAAATAAAATAGTACAAAAAAGAATGATGGGAATCAGTAGTAATACTAAAGATATCTATATGAATAAATAAATATTTCAGTGTTTATTCATCTTTAAAAATAGTTAAGGATCGATTATGAAATAATTAATTAAGAACGAGTGAATAAAACGTCATCTATTTAAATAATGATATTTGATTAAAATTTTGAACTCTTGAAATTCTCTGTTCGTTGCATTAAAATCGTTTTACAAATTTAATCACCGATAGTTAGAATGTCAGTCTACTTCTGTTGATCTGTATTAATTGTAATAATGATATAAGCTTCAAAAGGGTACACATTGCAAATATCATAACTATATACTATATGATTATTGTCACATCAGCTTTACTGTATTCAGGCTGTCGAACAATATAAATTTTTATAAAAAATATAAATCTTTACTTTTCACTACTAGTAATGAAACATCATATAACAAAGTTTCTCGGAATTTTTTCTATAGAAACGTTTCGATTATATGTTCTGAAAATTTTCGAATATGGAAAATTGAATGAAGAAACAGTGGACATCATAAATACGTCCTATTTTTCATCGTTATTTTAAAAGTTAAAATAATTTAAAATTTAAAATAATTTTTCGCGATCGTAGAATTCGAGAGAAATAATCAACTATATGAAAATCTATTATCGATCTGAAGTTACAGACTGCAATCGTCTGCGAAACTGATATCTGATGATTATACATAATACCGGGAATTGCGCGTATACGATGAAGACTCAGTCGATAATGGGAGAATTCAATTCTGCTGTTAGAAATAATGTTAGTTCGAATAATTCTACTTAATTGATGTTATACTTATTACATTTTTAGTTGAATATAACAACACGAAAGGAACGTAATTAAAAAGTTAAAGTTATTGACATCGTTTGCGTATACGATTCAGTTTTACGTATATGCATAATCTAATTGCGCATAATACTATTTTATAATATTATGTATAAAAAAAGGAAAAATTTTAATTTGAACGTATTGTGCACAAATACACTACATATATAGAATCATGTAATAGCATATAAATATAGTATATATACAGTGTAACCCTTTAGCTTAGAAGATACATGATATTCGATTGTCTCTCTTCCTCCATCTCGTATAAATGTTATCAATATCTACGGAATTATTTGCATCAGTGTTGAGAAGTGCATACTAGTTTTGAAATCATATGTTAAATTAAAAGTGCCCCTATAATCGCGTTATATAGGCAAATCCAAAAAACCTTTTAACTTTTGGTATTTTTTAACTACTTTTGTACCCTTGTAAGCTTATTTCACTTCATTCCGATTTTCTATAAAAGTGATAGAAGCGAATATATACGAATTTTGTCTTCTAATTGACGATCACTTCAGACTTCAGACCAATTTTCGTCAGATTCAAATGAATTACATTTACTATACAGTCTGAAGCTTATTATAAAGATAAGATTAAGACCCCGCTTGAATGCCATTGAGTCAAAATGAAGTATGACAGTGAATTATTATCTTTACGAATATATATATATGCTCAAGGATAAAGTTGTGCTTGAAATTATACAAAAAAAATTGAAATTAATACAAAAAAAAAAAAAAAAAAGAAGAAATGTAGACTGAAAGTTAAAAGTTTCGTGGATTTAAGAAGATATTTCAAAAAGTTGACTTTAAAAAGTCTATTGCAGCATTGAATTAATTTATGTGCTATTGAACAGCGTAACGCGATGATTATTCAAAATCATTCGAATCAGTCAAGCAGATTTTGCTCGAGTCTTAAGTACGTGTATGATTGTACTTTTATTTTTTATATTTCTTTCAGTTTACTTATTACACATGGTAAATAATTTTAATTTTTGTAATTTTTTCAATTCGTACTATGGATCAGACATCTTAAAAGGTATTTTAATAAAGTAAAATTTTCATTTGCGTATATGATTATATATTCTCCTCGATAAAATGTATAAATTGCTGAGATAATCTGTCAACATTTTATATTAGTTTGTGAGAATGTCCCTTTTAAAAAAATTTTTTTTTTCATTGAATATGCATACAATATGGATATTGCATGAGCATGCATTGAATTGTGTTGTAAGAATGTATACACAATTGTATCGAATAAGTTTCGCAAATTAAAAAAAAAAGTTTTTCAACGTCAAATGGAATCCGAATTTTTTAAATGTCCCTCTCTTCACTGTTCTATTTACTCTTTTTAGGTTAGGACGCGACATTATCGATGGTAAAAAAACGAATTTTCAAGGGTTTAAAGCTGTTTTGTTATTTCTTGATTAATAAAAAAACTAGAATAACGTATTAAAAAAAGTAATAATGATTTTTGTATGTTTTGTGCCGTTATCATTCTGAGGTTATTATTTATTGTTTAATGTATAAAAACTATCATTGTAGGAATTTCTTATCCACCACCATCGCCTCCGAGAGGTGCACTGAGGAGGGCCTTTGCGGTTCCGCAGTCGCGAAATCCTCCACTTATTAAAACGAGACACGTGAACACATCTATGGCACAAACGATTCAAACGACGGTAAGCCTAGACGCGGAAGCTATCGAAGAAAGACGAAAGCGACTTGAACTTTCGCAACGAATGCCTTCCACAAGCAACATTGTCGAGGAAAAGGTATAATGTGACTGAGTATATTTGTTTTTATTTTGAAAAATGATCAATAATTAGAATAATCGACGATACTACGACTGATGTTACTGTTACTGAAGTCATATGCAGATTATATTCTTCATTGTGCTCCCTCAAATTGTCGAAAAATTTTAAATGAACAGTCTTAATATACATGTATACGTATACAGAGATGTAGTACATTTTTTTAAAATGTTATCCTAAATGTCATGAATTTTTATCATAGCACACTGTCCATAAAGTTTGAGTTCATCCTTGAAATGCAATTAAATTTAAACGTGCACACACATACACACACACACACACACACAAAAGAGCGCGCGCTCGCGCATATTACAGAGACGGAGAAACGTAAAAAATGTAAGAATCAGAAATATCAGAAACGTCAGAAAAATGTAAGAGTCGTCGGAAATGTAAAAAATGACAAACATGACAAAAATGACAGAAATATCAAAAATGTCGGAAATGTCAGAAATGTCAGAAATGACAAAAATGACAGAACTGACAAAAATTACAGAAATCACAAAAAGGCTGATACGTCAAAAACGTGAGAACTGTCAGAAATGTCAGATTTGTTAGAAATGTCAGAAATGACAGAAATGTCAGAAATGACAAAAATGACAGAACTGACAAAAATGACAGAAATGACAAAAAGGCTGATACGTCAAAAACGTGAGAACTGTCAGAAACGTCAGATTTGTTAGAAATGTTAGAAATGTCAGAAATGACAGAAATGTCAGGAATGTCAGGAATGTCGGAAATGTCAGAAATGTCAGAAATGACAAAAATGACAGAACTGACAAAAATTACAGAAATCACAAAAAGGCTGATACTTCAAAAACGTGAGAACTGTCAGAAATGTCAGATTTGTTAGAAATGTCAGAAATGACAGAAATGTCAGGAATTTCGGAAATGTCAGAAATGTCAGAAATGACAAAAATGACAAAAATGACAGAGATACCAAAAATTACAAAAATGACAGATAAGTCAAGAACGTTGGAACTGTCAGAATAGTCAGAACTGTCAGAAATGTCAGAAATGTTAGAAGCGGCTAATATATTACAAACTTCAGATGCGGCAGAACTATCACAACTGTCAAAACTGTCAGAACTGTCCAAAATATCAGAAATATCGGTATTGTCAAAAATTACGGAAACTTTGGAAACGTCAGAAATAACAGAAATATCTCACATACGAAATGTTATACTGATTGTAACACCCTGTATATCATGTAACATTAATAATTCAATCATATAAATACAAAAATAATGATAATAATAAAATAATTATTAACGTTGCAGAAATGAAGAAAACGAAGAATAAGTCAAACGTTCATCGTCAACGAGTTTTATCGTTACGACGTGCAAACAACGTGCGTCTACAACTGGGACTTCTCGTAGACGAATCATTGCCGTCCGTATTCGGGTATGCTGCACACATTCCCGCGGGCGAACAATAAAAGCTCGATTTATCTTCGTCACGGATTCATTCTTAAACCTCTTCGAGTCTGCGAAATTCATCAAGCAATTCAACAATCGGTAATTGTTTCATTGCAACAAATCGTGACTTTGATTTAGGGTTTCTAACCACAAAACCACTGGATTTAACAATCGAACAATTGAAGACAATCTTTCATTCACAATTTCCAGAATTCCAAACAGCAAAAGTAAAATGTTAGACGTAATGAGTACAAAAGCTACTCTTTAAGTCCTCCACTATGCGTCGATTTCGGAGCTGATTTTTTAAGAACGTCTTGAAGGGCTCTTTCTGAGTTCATTTTACTTTTTATGCTCATTCTGTGTACCTACATACTTTTGCTGTTTGGGATAGGTCCCTTTATTGACTTTATCGAATCTTTAGAAGACTCTTAAGGGGAAGCTAAAGTAGAACAGTTACAGCCCTAATCTCCAAAAAAAAAAAAAAAACAACGAAATGTGTAAATTAAAATTGATGAAATAATGCTTTCGTTGCGGGTGTTAGGGGTAAATAATTTATTTCGGACAGTCTTCGTTCAATATCCAAACAATTTCATTGATATTTTTTTAAAAATATCTTATACGTTATGTAAAATAACCTTTCCAGAAACCAAATTTTGAAAAATCGTTTTGATCATTTTTAATTTATACTTTTCTTGTTGCGAGGTTAGGTCGGTAACCGCCCGTTGAGGGGCAACCGTAAAATAAAAAAAAAAACCGTAATAAAAATATATTTATTTTTGGAATGCTGTGGCGGACTCAGGGTCTTCAATATGACTTGAATACTTTCTATTAACGTCTATTTATTTCATTCGTTTAAACTGTCAAAAATTAAGATAAACTCGCAGTGGACACCCGGGTACCCCGGTTGTGCAACAACGTGGAAAAAGTTGGTTGTGCACATAAGGGTTAAAGTACCACAATATGGATAAAGTTGGTTGAAAATTGAACGAGATTTTGGAAATAAAGAAAATCGTTAAATTTTTTTTTTTTTTTTTTTATTTGAAAAATTAAAAGCATAAAACAAATTTTTGTCGTAATTCTCATGTTATCAAACAACGCGATTAAAGGTGCAAAACTCGCGACATTCCAGCAATTGGCGATGGATATGTAGATGAATTCAGAGTTTAATTTCTCATCTTTTGATTCAAAAGTTTTTAAAATAATTGAGAAGTATTCTTCACTTTACGAATTATCAGATTCTGTTATTTGTGGATTTGCATATATTTATAAGCGCTTTAGTTTTTCGAACGAATACATTTTTATTCATTCCAATCCAATTCATTTCCGATTGCTGGGATATGCCAATGAAAAGTTATACATACGTACAAAGAAAATAATCACGTATTTTACCATTTGCTTTCAGATTGGGGCCATTCGAACACAACAGAAGTTCGCAAATTAACTCTACTGTTATTTGCGAATCGACAGTTACACGTACACTTCACTACTTCGTTAGTGCTAACGAACCTTTTTGTAATTTTAAAACAAACGCGACATTTGAAAAAAAGCGACGCGTAAGGAGACTCGGCGTGCCGATGGTTAAATAGCACTTCTTGTATTTTAGTCACTAAACGTTAAGCGACGAAAAGAAAGGCCTACATAGCATAATTTAACTTGTACTACATGTAGAAAAGAGAATATTCTTAGTTACTTAGATTATCGTGCTTATTAGTGAAGAAGGAAGAAACGGACAGGAAGCGACGGGTCCCGTGCATGAGAGATTTAGAAAGAAATAAAGAAAGAAAGAAGAAAAAAAAGAATTTATATAGAACGTTACGGATCGAAAAGGCTATTATTGATATAGATTTCGACAAGATTTAGAGTCAAAGTGGACACGATTGAATTTCCAAGCGGGAATCCCTTCCATATTGGTGTCATCGCAGTAGGTTCGGCAGCAGCATCGCAAAGATACCCCCCCCCCCCCCTCTTTCCCCGAAAATTCCTCGACGTCGCACTTTGCCTTAAGCGTTATTCTACTTTGGAATTGTAATAAATTGTAATAATTGAAAAAGATTTAATATTTCGGCTGGTCGAAACAGCTGAGCATTTACCCGGTACATTGTGAATGCATTGTTTAAATAAACTCGTTGTAAAAGGCGTGTCGTATATCTGTCTAAGGACAACATTCCGTGTAAAAGGAGAAAAAGCTTGCACCGATCGAACTTGCGGTCGAGTTTTCTTTCTTCGTGCCCTACTTTGGAATAATAAGAAACGTGAGAAATGACGTTTCCCATTGGCTGCACTCGGCCCATTGTACAACTAGTTCAAAAATTGTTGCGGAGACACCGTGCGCGTTAAATCATGCGTGGAACGTTTGAAACGAGTGCATATTTATATATCAGTTTTGCCAGTGGAAAACGTTTAGACGGAAGAGAATATAGGAGCGGACGGAAAGAATCGGGGATGTGCCTGATATATATTCTTTATATAACTTCATGTTCAAATGTACAGTGCTTCCAAATTCCTCATTTATTATTGTTCACATTACCAAAAAAAGAAAAAAATAAATAAATAAAAAAAATTGCGTTATTATTAAATCAATTTTGTGTTTACGTACTTTTTTACAGTACCGACATTTTGACGGAAATGATGTTTATTTAACTATTAAGTGCTCTATTCATAAGAAGACAGATTACTACATTATCCATCGAGTAATTCAAACCCCCGTCAGCACACACAGGCAAGCGCTTGCATATTTTTATATAGCAATTATATATCTCGTATATATCTCTTACATACATTTCCGTATCAGAAACCGACTTTTAATAAATCGCTTCAAAAGTATTTTTAATTTAGATTTTTATCGTTAAAAAGAATGATAATTTCATTATAATCGGCAAATATTGAAAAATTCCTCAAATATATTTTTTGTTTTCTACTTCTCGATCGGTAATGTCGCTTCTGCAACGATTCAGTAGATACGAACTGGTAAATACTATAATAAAGAAAACCAATTTTTGTCATGATGTCGGTATTGCAAAATAGTAGAGTATTTTAATTTCGACTTCTATTTGCCCATATGTATTGAACATCACAAGAAATATTTAAATCCACTGAATTACAAAAAATGTAGTTGAATCAATTTTTTACCATGTACGAATTGAAGGTGGATTTTTCTAATTAGAAATAATTACAATAAGTAACCGTATCTTGAAAAGGAAAATAGAAATAAAGGAAATAACAAAATTTTTATTTTCTATTTTGCATAAATATTTGCACGTTTATATATGTAACAAACTATACCCTCTATTATAGGCGCGTACTTTAATACTTGTTTGAAGAAATATGTTTTGGGAACAAAGTTGATTAGACGTTTTTGAATATTGTGCGAATACAATTATTAAAAATCGGCACATCCCTATTAAATGAACTATATATATATATAGATATATACATATATATAGTAATAAATATACGTGTACGTGCACGGCGAGAAGAGCGAATTACGAGAATTGTCGCGCGAACAAAAGATTGCGAGCGAATAAGAAATGCAAATATAATGCATAATTTATTACCTATATCGCATTTTTTATTTCACATCACCTGCCACAAAAGGTAAGTCCAATTAATCACATTAAACAGTATATTATATGTATATATATATATTTTTTTCTTTCTTCTTCATTTTACACAGAGATTTTTTCATTTATAACATTTTTTAATAATGTATATACTTTTAGAATTTTTTTTGAGAAGGACTGTAATAATAAACGGTCGAAACTTTAAAGATTTAGTTTTTTTTTAATTAACTCAATTACCAAGAATTATTCACTTAATATTTATTAAAAAATGGACAAGAAATGATTTAAATCTAAATTTAAAAAATGTAATAAGTGACCTCTATCGAGTAATTTGCTGAAGAATTCAACAGGTAAGGAAGAATTTGTGTCGATCGATAACTTACCGACAGCGCACATTCCCTCCTTTCGTCATTGTTCTTTTATTCCCTTCGATTTATTTATTCGCGGGAGAAAATTCCCGCCAATATCATGACAACTGCGCGTTTTCAGTTTTTATATTATAGTGGTATACATCGAGTGGTGTTGAGGTATCACGTGTTCAACCACTGACCGTTACAGTTTTTGAATTGTTGCAAATGTATCTATACCAGTAAATACATCAAACGACTCCTGAACGAAGAGGACGTCAATATTCGTCGCACAGTTAACTACACGAATTAGGCGAATAAAAGCAATCACCGAACTGTCGGTAAGTCATTGACATCTAAAGAATTACGCGCATTTCACGAAGGGCGGATGATCGAAGTGAGGTTATATTTAGTTTGGCTCTTTCCTCATTTTTAAATGTCCAACGTCGGTGGTATTCTTTGCAATCTTATCCGAATCCGTAATTGATCAGTCCCTTTCTTAGTGATTTGCGTTGAACGATTCAAATTTGATTTGGTCAGTGAAACGCGAAAAGCACAATTGTCGTTTTTTCGTTTTTAATTTGCATAATTTTGTTATTATAGTTGTTGATATTATACAATAATTTTGAAGAAAGTGAGTATATATTTGTATTATTTATCTTTATGTTAAATTTATGTGATTTTAATATAAGCGGTAATTATATATTTGTAGACAAAAACAGTAAATCAATAAAATAATTCTATTTAATCTAAGTGACTTATTTGTTATTTTGCATTTATTTTAAATAAAGAAAGCGGAATAAATTAGTATTCACGTGATGTCATTAATTCATATTCATTTATATGAAAATTATTTTGTAATTTTGTAATTGTAACTATTATATTCATCATTACGTAATATGTCATTTGCATATTAAATTTGTTTTCATCACCCGAATGTCATTTTTAATTCCATCACTAAAATGTAAGTATTTATAGATATCGTAACATATAAATTGTGATGATCATTTTAGTCTATTAACGTACTATAAAATAATCTGTATGAAATAAATATATAAAGGTAATATAAGATATACCTCAAAAATCTCAAAATCTATACTGACAATTTATTTCATAAATTTAACGTGAAAATTCCATACCAAAATGAGACATTGGCTATCGATAAGTTTTGCATTTATAATTTTTATTGTCAATGGTAAATATTAAGAAATTATATATTTTAGAATATTTGAAGTAAATTGTTATAAATTACAAAATCATTCATAAAAATGCTTAGACAATTTTTAATCATGAATGTGATATAATAGAACTTGAGAGATTTAAAATGTTTGTTATCTATTTACCTTTATATTACGTTATAATATTAATGACATATAAATGGTTTTCGGTTTTAGTTTATTAAATCTTTGCGCTTATCATAATTGTATTGATTATTCGACAAACTTTTTTTCTCAATAATTATAAATATTTGTTGTAAATATTAAATTTCTGTTTTTATAACTTTGTATCTTTAAATTAGAAGTCAACAAGAAGAAAGCACTTCTAATCGGATCTTTCTATGTCTCGAATATGATTTCATAAAATATTCTTAACACTCTTGAATCATTATTAATCATTACTATTCTTTACTTGAAATAATCAAAAATAATGAAATACACAGAATAATCATAGGATTAAATTATTACGTTACGTACATAATATGTCACATTAGCTGACAACAGTATTACTAGTTTTTTGTATTCTTCAAAAATTAATAAAATGTCATTGTTTAAATATTTGTTGAAAGTATGGATTAAATATTAATTATACAAATTATATAAAACTTTTGTAATTAATTTTTAATTTTTAGACAGAACTTAATATTAAAAATGTATCTTGTCGATAAATGGTCACACAATTTAACAAGTATTTTTAAAATTTTTATTGCTTTTAATGTTTAAGTTGATATTTAGAAAATCGACTCTTTTGAAGAAATGTAATGTTCAAGACTCATTTTAGTTATTCTGAATGTTCAACCTGTGAATTATAAAATTTGAATTTTAAAATGGCAGTACATATATGATATGGTAACATTCGAACTCCAGTAATCAACCGATTCGATATGTTATGCCTCGTCGGCTTTTAAGGCGTGGGCGGGGATTGAGGGAGGTAGACAAAAGACGCAGGTATGCAGTCTGGTTTCAGTCAACACTTCGCGCGTTCGTTTTGCAATACTCTGAATTGCATTATTACTTTCTTAATCGCTGCGAGTATAATGTATGTGTGAGCATTGAAGTTTTCATTCAAATACAAGATAATTCATGATTTGTGCGGATACCGAAGTGCGATCGTAGTTCGATTTTGAAATTGTTCTCCACTGTCGGAACGTTTTTATTATTTATAAAGAAATAATTATAGCGCCAACATCCATTCAATAAAAGTTTTATATATATATATATTTTTTTTTTTTAATATAATTGCGTATTATGGAAAAAATTATCTTATATTTTCGTGCACTTAATTAATTTTGAATGAATTAACGGTTAATTAAGTGAAATACCTGAGCTCGCGACGGCAGGAATAAAAAGGTCATTTTAATGGCGTCCCATACCGCACGCGGAATCAAATTCCGACATGTTTGAATAAAAATAAAAACATAATATCGTCAATAAATAATAGAGATGTTGTCTTGGAAGTGACTTTCTTTTAAACGGTGAAAAGTGCAAGTTTTGTTTTATAATAAACTATATAATAAAAATTTCGTAAATAAATGTCTATTGAGTTTAGTATTTCGTATTTGCTTTTATTTGTCGATTGTTTCGTCAGGAATAGTGTCACTTACTTGCTTTACGTTCGAAGTTTCTCGACTTCCATAGAACAGCGAAGAAGAAATCTGGCTGACGATGATATAGTTAGTTATCGCAATATTTGTTTTATTCGTGTTTAAAATTAAAATTTAACTTAAAATGCCGAAATATAATAGTTTTCATTCATACATATATGAGACGATGGTATCCAATAATATATAATATTTAAAAAGTAGGATGGAATAATTCTGTACATCGTGTATCTGCATCCGGCTTTCCACAGAATCTAATCGGTTCTAATTGTGAGTTAGAACAATTCACATGTTACGAAATTGATCGTTCTTCATCTCTTTATTAAGAGATATTCCGTTTTTCCTTTATATAGTTTACAATTTGAATGTAGACCAGGAATAATATTTAATTCGTTTAATAAATTATTTATACTCGTAATTACTTCAAAATGATTATATATAAAAATACAAACTAAATACATAATAAATATAACAATTATATATATATATCTGATAACTTGTCGTGCGGGTTATAGAGTTAGTTATTTAAATCAAATGTGTTTCGATCTGCTTTAAATTGCCATATTGTAAGCTTGTAATATATTATATTAATATTCTGTATACGCATAAAAAGAGGTGTCTTTGTAATATAATGTAGTAAATAATAAGATAAAGTATTATCTGCGATAATTGTGCCAAAAAATTGTGCCAATCTGGTGTTTTAACAAAAAAAAAAAAAATAATGGACATGATCTACGCGCAATGTAATGCGAGGAAAAAATAAAATTTTCATCAGAATCATCCTGTAATAAGTTGCAAAGAGTGAAATACAATCTAGAATATTTTATTATGAATTAAAATTTGAGAAAGTACATTCGAAAAATGCACTACTTCTTTTTACGACCCTCTGCAAGGTTTCATCAAGAATTTCGTCGTGATTCGTAAAGAAACAAAGATAAAAAAGATAATAATATTTAAATTGATTAGTAACAAACTAAACATTAAACAACGTTTTTTTAAATAAAAATTGTTAATTTTGGCGCCATAAAATGAGTGACCAATGGTATGCTTGTAAAATTTGAAATATGTTTGTGCACGCTATTAGGTGGTTAAGAGATGATTTTGAGCTGCAGTTCCTGCGGTTTGAGTGTTGTGTTTATTTTCTAGACATATTTTTCCAACGTGTCACGTTGGAAATAAATCGAGTCGCACACTGAAAACTCGGATGTAGTAACTTTTATTAGAATTGTAGGAAAAAGTATTAATTATAGTATTCTCATATAGTACAATTTCCTTGTTGGAGAGTAAAATGTTACCGATTTTTGCAACTAAAAGACCAAACCCAATTTATAGCAATTTTTCATATCAGCGCCTGAACAATGCTGAAATTCTGTTGTGTACTTCGTTTTGAAAATTTACTATTTCAAATATAAGTAAAACTAGTTTGATTAGAACATGAAGATTTTAGGTTATGGTATACCCCACATAAGAATGAATGTCCCCAGAATGTCTCAGAATATCTCCAGAATATCTAGACATTCTGGGGATATTCATTCTTATGTGGGACCCTACTGAAAATGCCCTCGAGGAAATTTGACGTAAAATCCCACATACGAAAATTTTGTTTTTAGGAACCATTCTTATAATGTAATAAACTATTACAAATTTTTTCTTTTTTAGACAATTTTAAACAAGAAAGAAATATGTTGCATTGTATTAGAAATAGTTTCCGAGAAAAAGAATGATTGGCACAGTAAACACGTTAAACAAGATAATATGGGAATTGTGGAATTTTGGTATTTATTATTGTATTAAGTATTAATTGATTGCGGTAGTCCGCGTTATCATCTAAAGTACATCGTATTTTACAAAGTGTTACATTTACATTTTACATAGTTATAAGCATATATTTAGAATTACAATAGTACCTACTGAAAGTAAAGTTACATATAATTTTACATTAAATCATTTAAATCACTTAAACCGCTTAATTCACCACCCAAAACTATATAAGAACTACATTATTATTAGATTAAATTATAAGACATGCCAAGGCAAACATGTATGGCATATCTGATTTAGAGGAAGAGTATTAATTTAAGAAACTATATGAAGTAACGAACGATCATCACTATGTTTGTAAAGTGTAAAAGTGTAAAGTTTGCAAAGTGATTACAAGCCCGTAATCACAATTGCAGTTCTACCGTATTTAATTGTTTCAGTATTAACATTTCAAAATTTTGAGTTAAACTTAAACGCAAGCCCTAGAATTAAGCCCATGTCGTTTATCTTTCTGGGTGATGTAGATCCTGCGCGTCGATAAAAATTTTCAAGCTTACGGTTGCAATTTTTTTTTTCAGGCTAAGAGTCAACATGCAGCGCCCTACAATAATGCCTATCGAACACCAAGCTGTAAAGGAAGCTCTCATAAAATTCCGCATCGAAATGAAGGAATTTCCGTCTTGTAAAATAAAGAGCACGAGTGAGTCAATGCGGTGCAGAAAGGAGGGAAATGAAATCTTTGCCTTGATGCGTGATGCTAGCGCAGTCATAGAAACTTGGAAGCTTTACGCTAGAAGCATAGCTTTGGCACCAAATAATTCGCAAGAACTCGCACTGGGCTACGGTAACAGATCCGCTTTATTAAAAAGACTGCACAAATATAAAGACTGCATCCAAGATATTGATCGAGCCCTGGAGTTACCTTGCAGCGAGTCATTGAAGGCGAAGCTGCTCTGTCGGAAATTCGAGTGTCTCGCAGTTCTTGGACCGTCGATTGAAGCGAATGCCTTACGGAAGGCAGCCAAAGAGTTTCTCGAAAAAAGCAGTATTCATTCCAGTATTAAGAAAGGGTTTATCAAAAATCTAGACACCACCGTCGTGTCGACGTCCGCTCCGAAGGGCCGTGATAAGCGACCACAGAAATATCGTCTACCGGCCTTCACTCCGCAGAAAGAAGCGCCGTGCGCTTCGAACTCGGTTGCCATAAAGTATAACGATGGTTACGGTAGGCACATAGTGGCCACGCGAAAAATCGAAGTCGGAGAAACAATCTCAAATGAAACTGCTTGCATAGATTTCTTGTATTCGCACGGAATGTACACGCATTGTTCGCATTGCTTAAAGGCGAGTTGGTCGGCGATTCCGTGTGAACGTTGCGTCTATGCCATGTATTGTTCCGAAGAATGCCGTTCGGAAGCCTGGTCCAAATACCATGACATTGAATGTTCGTTAATTGATTGCAAATGGGATATAGATGAACGTTACATCGAACATATTCCAGCAATGGTAAGAATGGCGATTTTTGCGGTAAGAGATGCCGGAGGGATTAACCAACTCAGACATGAGTTGGAAGAAATTGAGGAATCCAAAGGTAATAATGTCTACTTAACTTGACGTACACATTACACTTACACGACATGGAGAAGACAATGACACGGGCTCCATTTTATTTACTATCTTTCTCGATGATCAAAAGGCTTATAACACGATTTCCTTGATGCGCGAAATAAGGATAAGAGGAGTACGATATCCGTTCAAAAATTAATAAATCCGTATTACTATTGTTTTTTGTATGAAGAAAGTCCGTCATATTTATCAATTTCTTTTGTTTTCTTAGATCCGCGGACGAAAGGTTTTACAAAGGATGGTGTTTTCCTGAGTCATAAATATAGAAGTATATACAGTTTAAAAAACAGTATTGGTATGGTCAATATTCAGAATATAGTAGCTATGGCAGAATCGGCTGCAACCACTCTGTATTACCTAGCAGTCCACAGTAATATGTTTGGAGAAAAATTGGTACCCGATACTGCAGTATTAGCTAAAAATCCAAATGTTGTTTTTATCGGAGCGCTGCTCATGCACCATTATTATTTGTTAACTCTTAACACCTACAGTGTAAGTGAAGAAACCATTATATTTACTTCCCTATATTTAGTGGTTGTTATTTTCTCCGCATATAGTAAGTGTCGTTTAATAATAATTAATTTTATTTCAATGAAGTTTGAAGAAGAAATTGGGTCCGAATTAAATTACATATCGCTGAATTCATCAATAATTGGTGGAGGGTTTTTCCCATTTTCCTGTCTTCTCAATCACAGCTGTAATCCGAACGTGTCACGATGCATTACTAAAGATAACACGATGATTACTTATGCTATTCATCCAATTAAAGAGGGGGAAGAGGTAAAATTATTATTAAAATTATGACTTGGAAGGAAGTAGACCGTCTTATTACGTTTACTTTGTATTCGTCTCTTTTTTCAGCTCACCTTCAATTATGTCGAAACTTTTGCAACGGCGTCAAAGTACGAAAGAAATACGATTCTTTTAGAAAATTATTTTTTCTGTTGCGATTGCATCGCTTGCACAGAGAACTGGCCATCACTCGACTACATACAGCCAATCAAAGTATCGAGCATGCAACTTCTTCCGCATCAAAAAAGGGAACTTTCGACTGCTCTCAACAAATGTAACAAGATTGCAAACGGATACATTTTCAAGAAACACATCGACCCGACAAAGCTCATTTCTGATATAACCAGCTGCATCACCGACATTCTTAAGTATGCAAATCATCCGTCGCGAGAAATCATCGAACTGGTCACCTTCTTTCAGAGAACTATGAGCCTGATTCATTCACCCAGGCTGTATATTCCTGGGTATTGTTATTAAAGAATTGTATCACTTGTCACGCGTAATGGCTTTAAAGCTTCCATATTTTTTTCTTTTTTTCCTCCCCAGTAACTGTTCACTCAAAGTTTCAGTGCCTTTTTACTAGTCTCGAATTGCATCCTATTATAAATTTACATTATAATACGGATGATGCCATTTTTATAATCAACTAAACGTACAAACTCACGTACGAATAAGTAACAAATAACAGTAATGCAAGACTCTTTTTGATTAGCTCAAACCATGTTCTGATAAATGTGGCATATGTGAGAGTTATTCTCTCAGAATTAATGGGATGAGAACATATGAATATAAAACTGAGTTTCAGTGCTGTTTTTTTTTTTTTTTTTTTTTTTTTTTTTTTTTTTTTTTTTTTTTTTTTATTTTCTTTTTGTTTTTTTTTTTTCTGAATTATTAAACTGTATGCTTTTATACTAACGTATCGCCTTTTGCGTACTTTTTCATTTTTAAGAATTTTCGTATTTTTCATAAAATCTAATGAGGATCACAAAGTATCATCAAAACTTAATGATAAAGGTCCAACAACTTGAATACTCGTCATTGCATCCTTTTAAAAGGAAAAAATATTGTTATAATTTAATTATAAAAAACACTCGGTTAATCGCTGTAATTCTTTTTTTTTTTACTCGGTTAATCGCTGTAATTCTTTTTTTTTTTAATGCCTCAGTTTACCGATATATTATTCACATATTCTTATAAAATAATGTATCACTAATAAAATATTGCTTAATTAATGTCATTTATACTTGCCAATTACGTTATAAATGGGCAAGTAAATGTCATTTAAAATTTGTGTGTAACGATTGTACTTCAGTTTTTATTTCTAAATTTTGCTTGAAAGCAATCGCAGCTTAATCATAAGCAAGTGAATAAAACACTCAAGTATCGTGAAACCTATAATACTCGTTAAGTATTAAAAATTGGGGATAAG
Source organism: Trichopria nigra (assembly GCA_030522945.1). Lineage (NCBI taxonomy): Eukaryota > Metazoa > Arthropoda > Insecta > Hymenoptera > Diapriidae > Trichopria > Trichopria nigra. Next base: position 20,093 of record JAPYZR010002734.1, read on the forward strand.
AAGACTGCATTTCTACGACAACTCTAAAACTATGATTATCTGATTTTACCTTATGAATATGGATAGGCTATCTTTCTCAATTAGCATTAGTAATGTTCTTAGATAGTTATAATTTCGAAAATTATAATGAAGTTTTTTTTAACGGTAATCTAAGACCATAACTCTCTCAAGAATGAAATGATTCGTTTTTTATAATAGCTTTATTTTTCAAATAAAAAACCTGTTATGTAACAATCAGCAAATGTCGTTTTTTATTTTGAACATTTTCCCTGAGATCGATTCTTATTGGAATAAAAAAAACATGTGACCTGGGTGAATTGATGTGATTCAACAAAAAATACCAAAGGTTGGGATCGAAGTATTGAATTTGGGCAGTCGAAAAAATGACCATTTGGTTTTTTTTATGAAATTTTCATGCCCCACATTGTAATGGATCTAAAAACAAAAAATGTATGTCCGTGGTCTTGTTTTTGTGATATGTCCGCACTAAAATGGAGGTGGAAGGCCAAAAAACACCACGAGAAACTTTAAACACGCATAACTTTGTCAATTTAGTATCAAAAAAGTCGATTAATGGCTCAAAATTTGAGAACAAAAAAATATCGAATCTAAAGGTTATTGGTTTTTTTAAATTAACCAATTAGAATCCAGAATATCCACAATCGTGAACAAAATAATGTGCTAAATTTAAAAAAAACTAGGGGCTTCGCCCCTGCGGCCTCCGGCCGCCAACCCCACGGAAATATTTATTTTCATTTGGAATGAAAATAAATATTTGGACAGAATCTATAAACCTATATACAAATTACACAAACCAACACAATGTTACCTAAATGTTACGGACTACCGAAAATTCATAAAAAAGATATTCCTCTTAGACCGATAGTCTCTTGTATAGGATCTCCAACATATTATTTGTCGAAATACTTTTGTTCATTACTACAGAAATGTATTAAACAACCAAAATCACACGTAGATAATATCCATCAATTATTTAAGAAAATTCAAAATTTTGTCATTCCTAGTGATTACACTTTAATTTCTTTGTGGTGTCTTTGTTTACGAATATTCCCAACGACTTAGTAATAGAAGGTTTAGAACGCAGGTTTATGAATATCCGCCAATTTACACATGTACCTCTTAGTGAAATTTTAAAGGCGGCGGAATTTTTGATAGAAAACACTTATTTCCAGTTTAATAACAGGTTTTATAAACAATCGTTTGGAATGCCCATGGGTTCTCCAATATCACCTCTTTTTTCAGACGTAGTGATGGATGATCTAGAAACAGATTGTCTCGAGAGACTCACTTTTAATCCATTATTTTATTTCCTATATGTGGATGACATATTTACATGTGTCCCCACGCCGGGAATAGAAGAAATGGTTAAAACATTTAATGCATATCATTCTAGATTAAAATTCACTATAGAGAAAGAAGAAAATAATAGATTGAATTTTGTAGACCTTACAATTATAAAATCAGCAAACAATACATTAATTAGTAATTGGTACAGGAAACACACTTTTTCAGGAAGATCCATTAATTATAATTCTGAACACCCTCTTACACAAAAAATTGCAATTGTCTATAACCTATAGTAGATCGAACTATCCTAACATCGCATAAGCAGTTTCATAAATCAAATATTATATCCCTTAATTTTTATTAATAAATATATTAAAAAACGACTTTTGCATATTGATAAAAAAGTTATTTCTAACAATAACAATAATAATGATAATATACCCGAGAATACAAATAAACTAATATTAAAAATTCCATATATACACCAATTTTTTGAAAATATTACTTTTAATTTAAAAGAAAATAAAATTGCTACTGTTCCCCACTTGCTTAATACATTA
>JAPYZR010002735.1:0-15954 GCA_030522945.1 Trichopria nigra
AGAGTATTACTCTATTATCATCAGAGTAGCATAATGATGGTATCATGTAACATATTTTTTTTACCATCATTTCCTTACAATCTATTTCTCTCCGTGTATGTGTAGGAATTATGGCAGTAAAGGAAGTGTAAAAGTATAAATAGATATAAGTAAACACAATTTAAAAAAATGTTAAATCTTCGAAAATCGTTTTGAAAAAAAGAAATGTAATTGCAGATAGAGTTTTATTGTCACCGTTAATTTGCTAATTCAAACAAATCTGGTACTTTGATAAATTTACGATGTTTCTATACGTTTGACACCGTTAATCTTCTGTGTTTCGTAAACGTCATTTCACTGAGAAAATAAATCACGACGACTCACTTATTCCGTCCAATTACGCATTAACATCAAGCCATACGTCTAGTACCGCGCTAATAGGAATATAATTATCATAAATTACATCTCATTTCAAGTCTTATTATTTCTCCGTCAAGTTTTTGTATCATCAAATAAAATCTTTAAAAGAAATTATACTTACATTGAGAAAATAAAAACAAATAAATAATTTGGTAAGTTTAAAGTTTGATCTAGTAATAAAATGACTATATATTATAGCGAAAGATAATAATCATCAGTTTTACTATTTTTTAAATTTGAATAAGTGGATTCTGAAAAAGTAGAGGGAGAGAGAAAAAAGAATAATTTTTTTTTGTAAATTTTGTAATAAAAGTATAAGTGCTTTTACATGTTCATGTCATTTTAAGGTATAATTTGAACATGGAGCTTGCGGGATTATGTAGCCTAATTTCATTATATTTTTAATGATAGTTGATGTTCGAAAGCTTTTTAAAACATATTTTAAAAAATAAAGTTCTTGGACTTTTAAAATGGGGCATGCGATAAAATTAATTTATTTCCCGACTATTATTTTCTCATTATGTGTATTATTTCTTATCATATTTTTATTGTCGATTTGATTGTTGACCTTTTACAGATTGGAAATGCATTTTATTACCTAATGTATATATTTGTATTTATTATTTTTGCCATCCGTGACCGATAGAACGGATAAAGAATAATATTATTTTCTTTATCTAATATTCCTTCTATTTACATTCCGTTAAGAAAATATAAAATTTATAATTTAAGAAGTTATTACAAGTTTAATTTAATACTTTCTTAAATTATGTACACAATTCTATACGCGTATACAAAATATGTTTGTGTATATATTACAATAAACGTATATAATTATGTGTATGGATAAGTTTTGTTTTATTTAAAAGTTTATATACTTGACAACATAAACATGTGGTAATGCGTGCGATAAGGAAGCAAAATGTAAATTAAAAATTACGCGGTTAGTAGACGTATATTAAGGCGGTTTATTTTCAATCCAATGTCATTTTCCCGAACCGAGTAAATATTAGCATAATATCTAATTACGAAAACAGGTTATCAACGTTCACGTAAATGCACAATTTGTCATTAATAAATACTAAATAATTTTAAGATTATCTGTCATTTACATGTATGTCAAATGAAAGAAAAAATAATAATAATAATAAAAAAAGAAACCTAAAAATCAATGAAACAAATAATAATTACATAGATTAATAAAAACAGAGGATATGAAGGATGGAAAAAATAGAGATAGAAAAATCGTTAATATGTACTTTTCAAAAATGTACGAAAATTCGACATCAAGACATATTTATACTCCCTAAATTTCTTGATAAAGAGTTTCACTCTTGAAAACTTTGTTAGAAACTCTTTAAGAGTGACGTTTTTCTCTTTTTGGGAGAAACTCCAAAATAGAGGGAAATTTCACTCCAAGAAATTTGGAAAGCAGTATTTGTATATACATCATTCATCCTTAACCCTTTGAGCCACGAATTTTATAAGACATTGAATTTTTATGAAAATTGGCATACAGGGGTTTTCGAGGTCGCCCATTATGAATCCGTTATTAGCTCAAAATTTGCAAAACTTGGTATTATTTAAAAGAAATTTATAAAATGCCATTTTACATTTTTAAAACCCGATAACGAACTCATATTCAGCGACCTCTAAAACCCCTATATATGCTCAATTTCTCATTTATATCAGACTAAACGTTAATGACAAATGAATTTTTACGAAAATAATTTAATTTTTTAATATTTATTTGTTCTTGACAACAAGTTTTTAAGCAGATAAAGCAAGATTGATTAAAAATAAAATAATTGTATGATAGTAGAGGTAATCTTAATGTGGTTTTCTGTAATAATGTATTTACTTTTAGAATTTTTTTGAAGAGGACTGTAATAAACGATCGAAACGTTAAATGTTTTAGTTTTTTTTTAATTAGTCTAATTTACCAAGTATTATTTACTAATAATCTTAATGTGATCTTGATTAAAGGATCTGGTTTCAAGAAAATCAGTTCTTGATAAAAAGACATATTTCTAAAAATATGTTTAAGAATAGAAAATTGATTGAATAGTACAGTGTTGTTGAAGAGAGAAAGCACTATTGTTCTTGGAAAACAGTGAATCTAAATTTTCTATTTTTAAATTAACAGATTTTTATAAAGGACAGCGCAAATTGCGTTGCAAGTTCTCCGAGTTGTTCCAGGATCTTTTTCTCGAGAAAACAAGACATCATTCGTAAAAATTTCGTAACTTAACAACATTTTTTTTTAAATAACAGTTCTGTAAAGATTTTCAACAGTTGCAAAACAAATTATATTTGCTAAATCTCATTTATTTTCTAGGAAAAATAATATTCTGTTCAAAGCTCTGATTTTAAGGTCGCCTTTATTACCAATAACAGCAAACTTAGTTTCAAAAACAATAGAACAATAGGCACTTATTTACACATTACAAATTACGCTTCTATTTTTCAACAGATATCTGGTAGAGTCATCAACGATTGTTTCAATCCATCACCCAAACATTCAGCTTACCACTGAAATTAAATAAAACACTGTAACTGAATTTAAATAAAATACTAAAATTGCCTTCATGGACACTGAAACAGACAAAAGGAAAGGATAATAATGATAATAATAAAAAAAAGGCTTGGTCTGGTGGATATGCATGGATTATTTTTCACATCATGAATTTTTATTTTCATGTTCAATTGCGAAATAATCAGTTTAATAAAAGGATTAGTAATTCAAAATATTTAATTGATCAAACAATATACACAATAGATTATTTGAAATTTAAGTAGTTTAGAAACCGCCTACCGAGATCTGCGATTCTACCTTAGTTAGATATACACGGTCTGTTCGTAGTAATTCGATGAAAATGCAAAAACATTTTTAATGTATACATGTATATTTTAAAAATCAAAAGATAATAGTTCAATGATTGCGATGAAGCCTCGTCAGACTTACATTCCGAACAATCACGATCGACAAAACGAAGAAAGAGAGAGCATGATTTACAAAAGATCTGATTGTGAGGTGTTCACTCGCCGTTTGTTTTCATCATCACTGCATTATTCATATTGCGAAAACTATATAGTGTTATGATATCACTTGCGAATTGTTTTATCCGCCCAGCAAACAGGTGCGTGCTCTAATGGCGACTCACCATTGGGACACCCATTATTGGGAAAATCCCATTGGGGTTTTCAATACTGGGTCGTAGATAACGTTAAAGGGGGCTCGGGCTAAAGACACGTACCAGAGAAAAGAAGCAGAAATAAAACGAGTTTCCTTGGAAGAGACGTACACGGTTTCAAGGGATCTGCTATACAGGGTAGCTTTGAGAAAGCCGAAGAGAATTTACCGCTGCGAAATCGAATGGAATACATTGCATATGCAAGGCATCGGCGAAAAGATGCATTACCGATTTTATAAATGAAAACTTAAGCTTTTCAAGCTTCCAGCAGAAATCAGCAAGTGATTTATGTGGTCGCACTCCTTGATGAGAGAAAGAACGCTTACTTGTATACTGCCTGGTGCAAATAAAAGTATCAAAGTGTAATGTTGTTGAGCATATACGTCGAGACTTAAAAATTTTATGATTTATAATCTCCAGGTAATTTCGCAAATGAATTATATGTCTACGTTACGGAGACGCTGCGAGCAAGCAAAAGTATAGTTGGAAGAAATTTAAATTACGTTGTATCGATATAAAATATTTATTTTTTATGCTTGAGTTTATGTGATGTATTTATAGGGTAAAAATGAAAAGGAGGCCTTAAAATACGAAGTAAATAAATTAATAAATAATAAATACACATATATATTACAATAAGAAAATTTTATGTAAAAGGCCAATAGCATAATTGAAAGTCATTAGATGCAGACGACGCGAGACCAGAAATGAAAATAAAGCGGATTTTCTGGAACGACGGCGAAACGAACTACATATATATATGCGGTGTATAAAACGTTTAATAGGATAAAATCAAATTTTGATCCTCTCCTTCAAACATCATGCGAGAGAAGTACATTTCATAAACCGACTAACGAAATGAGGTTCGTTACGCTCCTCCTATTCAGTGGCGATGCTGAGTATTATTTCTATTCCCTGAATAACGAGGGAACAGGATTGAAGGATATCTCACTGTGCGCGAATCGCTTATTGTATACACATTTGCATTTGTCGGATGCAGGGCTTCTAAAAACGTGCGTTTTTCATTTCGTGAAATTTTGCATACGAAACTCTTACCGCATTTCCCAAATTGAAGTCAGTCGTTAAAGTTCAGCGAAATTCGCTTAAGCTTTACATTATTGAAATACGAGAGGGATACGAAAAGTGATGAAAAAAGTTATTATCAGATTATATGTATATGTTATAAAATAGGAAGCGAATCGGTAACATATGAGTTCTTACGTAAAATTTGATGCAACAATCAGTGAATTTCTAATTAATGAAATTTTTGGTCGGAAAATCTCATTATAAAATCATCAAATAGTATACTTTCTCTTTAAAAACAGTGCTTGAAAAGGTGTTATTTTAAGATGCGATTTTACCTCTTTGATGACGGCTCTCGCCACTAGATATCCCATATATACACGCTTCTGTATACTTGAACTTTTGAACTATAATAAATTTATATCTTTATTTATATGAATATTGAACACATAGGTTAAAGAGTGTGTAAATAATTCAACGTTCATATTTTCTTTCAGGTCGGTCACTGGCGTTGTAGGTTTTCTAATGATATTGTCCGCGATTTACGACGAGCGATTGAATTCATCCTCTTACTTGGATACGGAATCAAGCAGCTCGAACATAAATGGTACGAGAGGAAAATTAGTCGAAAAGAGTTTCGACAGTAGGAAAACAACGACGACACTCGATAAGGAATTTATCGAAAAGAATATTACCGGAGGGGGAACGGATGACATCCCTCATCGACAGATACGTAAAAGTATGTCTATTATAAAAGCACTTAAACTACTTAAATAACAAACACTGGTTATTATTAATAATAATAATGTTAATTATTAAAATTAATAAAAGTTTAGTTCTGTAAAATTACACATGGTGTTTTAGAACGTTCTTTCAGATTTTACTAAAATGTAATTTGATGCGTAGCATTTAAAGATTTAAAAGGTTCGATCGTCTTATTTGCGATATTATCGATATTCGTAGATGACGTGACATTCGATCGTCACGATTGGTCAATTTAAAGTTCGTCATTCAAAAACGAATCAAATTTTAGGACATCCTGTATATTAAAAAATGTTATTTATGGTACTTTTGACTCTTGTAGTCAAAATAATTATAAATCTTTTATGAGGACATTAGTACAAAAGAATAAAAAAAAATATTGTTCTTAATTGTCATTTTTATCTTGCAATCTGTAGATGGCATTAAAATCGATTGACAAGTCTGCGAAATAAAAATAAACCAAACAGCATTTTAAAGAGCAAAGTGTCGTTCAGAGGTTTTATTATCACGTAATTATTTCATTATCACAGATATTAAAAAATCGATACAAAGAAATGCCGGATGTTTGAAATGAAATTTACCAAACTAACCGTGTATTTTTACGATTTTCTTCTCTGCAAAAGTTTTTATCTTTATTTTTTTTTGCCATATTGTGACGAGTTCCTGCACAGGGCATGTTAATAAATAAAACGAGCCAGTATTTATGGAAGTACATTCAGTATATTCGGTAAATAAGTGCCATTTGAAAAAATATCGTTTGAGAACGTGTTTCAAGTTTCTTTCGTTATAATTATTGAATAAATTTTGAAAAATGTAGTTTCATGCCTTACACGTCGACTCTCTCAAAAACACTTCAGGAATTGGTTTTTGAAGGTACAAGGAAATTGAAATAAGCAAAAAAGTAATGAATTTTTTCGAAAGCCTAAAATGTACTATAGTACCTCAAGTCTTTTTCTTTTGATACCATAATAGTTAGTATTGAAAAATGTAAAATTATTTTGAAATGAATTGCAAATGCCTCCAAGTGAAATAATAAATATAATTTTTGAAAATATAGTTATTTCAAAAGTTATAAATTTTATTTATTTGAAATGAAATATTAAACAATTACTTTTTCAATGTGGAGCTTGAAATTTTTAAGAACTAATATCCCTTATAATATGCAATGAAATAAGGGAACGTTCATCAAGGAAGGTTTAAACTTTATTCAAACAAAAACTTCCTTACTTTTCTTTTCATTTTATTGATGCGTTGAATATATTGCAGCAAAATAATATCTATATTCAACAAACAGATATTGATTGAAAGCTACTGTAATCAATATGCATGGCCGGCGTGCAAAATGCGATTACTGCATTAATTAATTAATCCGGTAAATTAAATCAAAATATTTACGAATATATTTTTTTTGCATGGATGATAATAAAAACGCGAAAGAAGTGTATAGTAAAAAAACGTAGATTTTAAATAAAATCTTCCTAAGATAGAACTTGTATACCTATTCGTGATGCTAACAATTGTTTCTTATATATAAGAATGCTTTATACCAACATGTAAGATTAAGTACGATGGGTAATATTTAAAAACTAAATTTCTTGAAGTAAAATTTCACCTCAAAAAGTGTTAAATATCAATCTTAATAAAGAATGACCCAATTATTAATATTTAAGAGTGGAATGTCACTCCAAGAAATTTACAAAGATTGAACTCGATTACTTGACTGTTTATCGTCATTTAATATTCATTTAATTCAGTTATCTCCTTTTTTGTATGATTTATTAAATTGTTTCTTGCTTACATATGACTAATTTTAAGCTTATTAGCCGCAGTGGGAAGATGCCTGTCAGCGTTCAATCCATTCTTGAACGGTTCTAAGATCCTCAGTACAAGACCTGCAACCAGTCAGAACCTCACTTGCCTTCATGGCCTTCGGGTGTTATCTCTAGGATGGGTCGTGTTGGTTCACACTTACCTTCAGGTGTTTTCTATTGCAGGTACATTGCTATACAAAATAACCATTTAATGAATCACAATTTTATATTTCTAACAATTGAATTACTAGAAATTTCAATCCTGTAAAGAAACTTGATAAAAATACTATAGTTTTAACTTAAAAGGTATGTGAAGTATATAGTTTCATATTCGTATAAAATGATGGTACTATCACTATAAAGGAATATTCATTTCGACTAACTTAATTTAAAATTAACAGATAAAAAATTTAATTAAGATTATTAAAAGTTCAGATGTGAAAACAGAATTCTCGTCAACGATAATAATTGATCGATAAAAGATTGAATAAGTTAATATCTTCAAGATATAATCTAGTGTAACGTAAAAAAATTAAGCATTGATGTAATTAAGTCAAGTTAAATGTGACAACTTAAAAATAACGAAGTTGACCTTTATCTTCACAAATGAGCGGTAATCAGATCTAATTATTCTTGGTAGAGAAAGAATAACACCTATAGTTCGATGTTGATATTGTAATGCCAGTATTTTGAAAGTGCGTTAATGGAAAATTGTAAAAATCTGCAATAATTAATACATTTTTGGGGTTTTTATAGATAAAAATGTTGACAAACTTAGAGAGATGCCTATGATGATTACAAGCAAATAATACTTCCTTCCGAAAAAGATTAAAAGATTATGCCAAAATTAAAATAAAAAGATTAAAAAATGTCGAAAAATCCTTGGTATAAATTCTATCGAATTTTACTAGATACAAGTTAATTGCAGCTATCTAAAATTATTGGTTTAAAAGTGTATGCAATAAAAGTGTTCATAAACTGAACAATAACTAAAAATAAATAGACCAGTTTTTTGTTACAAAACTGTCCAAATACTAGGCATTAAAATTGGATTTGAAGTGTTAACGATTTTGCCTAAATAACTTAATAACTGTTCAGTCAAATTATTCAAAATTTGTATGCAATCATCGTATCTAATAAATATGCAGTAAAATTATTCGAAATATGTAGTTTATTTCTTTTTGCTTTAAAACCGTTCTCTTTACTCTTAAAATCGTTTCCTTATCTGTTTTGAAATATACAATACTTACACAGACTTAGTAGAACGACAATTTGACCTATTTTCTTTCATAATTTAATAAACATGTAATAAAACACCGAGATGTAAAGGGCCATAAAAATCGGCTGCAATTGGTTTTCTCAGACGTAAATATTGGAGAAGATGCGGTTGAGGTCAGCAATCCTGTCACATATGAAGAAGAAGATGACGAACAACCCCACATGTCCATGCTGATAAAAATGATATTCCCGAAAGGTTTAATGACAATAACATTGTATAGATAGTGATAATACGAGCAAAGTACGTGATGAAACTTATTATGAACAAAGGGTTGGTATGTGTCATTACGTATTAAAAGATCATTATGCCGACGGAATACGTAACGTTATTCAGAATAAATCTATACAAAAATATTACAATAATATTGGGCAGAATGTAGACAGAAATTGGACAGAAAATGTTTAGGTAAATCGTCTCCAGATGTGCCTAAAAATGTTGAGCAGAAACTGGGTGCAAATTGTACAAGATTTATCTAAAAAAGGTATTTAATTAATATCAAAGAAAATGATACATTTCCAATACGAACTGGTTAATTATACAGTCCACAAACTAGACAGTGAATAAGGAAATTAGTCAAAAACTGTCGAATAATTAGGTGCAATTTCTACCAGGGATACAATATAAAAACTACAAAATCGTTGCAAATGGACTGGAAAAAAAACAGAAGAAAAACGAAAAAACAAATATGAACCATATGCAACAAGTTTACGAAAACAAACAATAAATGCGTACATTAAATAATATAACAAGCATTAAATTATAAAACTGTTGAAATCACAATCACTGAATGAAAATTGAAAATTAACTAAAAACCTCGATATTAAGGCAAGTAGAATAACTATTGAGTTTTTCATATACGCATTGATAATGCATTCGTGTATAAATAGTTGCAAAATTAATAAACGTACAAGTAAACATTATCAAGAAGCTAATCATGAAAATAAGAAATTAATCGTGATAATTACAATCACTTTAACTAAATATAAATTCGACTTTACTTTTAATCATTTCATTTTGTGATGATATCTAGTGTCCAATTGTTTTTAGTTCTATTATGAATATTGTAAGCATATTATAATATAAATTTTATATAATCAACTTACTTTCTTACATGAAAAATCAATGGACAATATGAAAATTTAACGATAAAATACTAATAGAAACGAAAGTTTGTTTCTCAACTACTGATTTTTTAAATTATTGACCTGCTGTATTATAAATAGAAGATGATATAATAAAAGATAAAGCCTCATATATATGCTGGAATTAAAAAAAAAAAAGGAGGACAGAATAAAAATTAGAAAGTCGCTAAAAATGAATAATTGAAATAAGTAATTAATTAACCGCGTTTACGTAAGAAAATTACATAAAACGATACTATGTAAGTTATACAATGTATACATTTTTCAAGTTCGAGAAATTTCTGAATCTCGTTATCCTGGCACTTGATCGATTGCTATTTTGATTAGCGTAACCTCAGTGCAGTAAAGGCAATCACTTATATTTTTGCGGAACTCGGGGTACGACGGACGACCGTAATTGAAATGAACGCACCCATATTTCCTGTACCGTCGAACATCCTCGTCACCTCGAATCCTGACCCGACTGAACTTTCACTGATAATTTATCGATCACACACACACATATGTATATACGTATATATCCTTTCTCTTTTCCGTTGCAGAAAACAAGATACTCCGCACGGTCACGGAGAGGAACTTCATGTTTCAGACAATCAGCAATGCGACCTTCTCAGTCGACACGTTCTTCTTTATCAGGTAGTGCCTCGATTTACGAAATGTCGAGCGATTGACGTGTTTACAAACAAACCTCAGGTATTCCCTATTAGGAGGCAAACTGAAATGTGGTTTAAAAAATACCTCTTTGTCAAGGAACAATTCATTCTATAAGTTGATTTTTACTATTGTCTTTTCTATTCCAATGTGCTATTTCAAGTGTATCCTTAGTGCGTTCTTCTAACTGATGAAAAAACATCATTGGATATATATTGGTTATATATATATTACCAATTTAGGAGTGTGTGCTTTCAATGGCCAATAGGAAAGTATTGATGAAACAATGATGGAGAATTGATAAGATCATTTATTGATCGATATTCGATATCATCAATCAACTCTCGTTACATATATCCTTATAATCCGAAAGATCAGAGAAACGGGATAGTTCGTTATTGTACACTGCCTAGTTTTGCTAATTGATTATGTAGATGGGGTATTTTCAATATTAAGGTTAGTTTGTTTTTAAATGTAATGAAAATCAGTACTTTTTGTACACAATTATGAATTTTCATACTAGTAACACTTCAGTCACCACTAATATACTTGTAACAAAAGACTTTTCTTAAAATAATTTATAATTTTCATGAATTAGTTTGAAAATTTACATACGTTTCGTTCATGATGTTGGCCCTCTGTAGAAATTTATTTGATCTATATAAAATACACTATTTTTTGTTTAACATAATTTTGACGGCTTGTAATGACATTTAAAACTTTCCTTTTATTACAGTTTTTCTATGTTGCCAAAATTTTTACATTTACGTCAAAATTAAAATTCTCTCAAATATAGATTAGGACTGATTATTTGTACCGTTTTTCAATAATGTCATTTTTATGTCCTTTTAATCGTTTTTGATACCTCCAACATTTTTTTTATATTTAGATAATTTTTCAGATAATTGTTTGATGATTGATATATTGATATTATTTTAATTACTTCATGGTTGTTTGTTCTTCTGAAGAATATCCTAAATAATATCCAGATTCTTTTTCCGAAAATGTATTCCATTGAATTTTAGGGCATGATCTAAGACTTAGTAATCTACTAAGTCTTAGTATAACTCTAGTCTTGTCATTAATGAAATGTTCAGATGTAGATTTTTGCCGATCATATTTTTTTATGATACCAGTATCAAGGACAGAATTCTCGGTCCTGATTACATGTAGATCTAGAAGACTTTTTTTTTATTTTTATTGACTTTTATTTCGTCAGTGAATTGAGTTCCATTTCCAATGCTATGGATTTTTTAAGCTATTGAATAGGTTAAATGTAACAACTACTGTATCTTCATCAATAGAGGTTAAGACGTCAACGACATATCTTAAGTAAAATCCTAATTTAAAGTTTTCCGATTGAAAAAGTTTCTATGTATTTAAAAACTAAATTCTCTATTGTTATTATTCGCTATTATTTATTAGTGCAAGTACTTTTATTTAGTCGTTATTCATGGGCTGATCGGTTGATGAAGATCGATTTCTTGATTGTATGTATAGAATAAAGAATCGCCCCGAAAAATCATAATGCCATCATTATTAAATGCGAGACTATAGGTGTAAATTTTCAGCGGACTTCTGGTGACGGTCCTGTTCTACCGGTCGTTCGCCGGTACCGAAATCGACAAGGGTAATTTCGTATGGCACAGCATGGTGAAATTCGGTATCCTGATCTTGTACAGAATAATCCGGTACGTTCGAGACACAATGCATTAACAGATATATATATATATATGTATGGCGTCCCGCAGTAAGAGCTAATTTTGCTATTTTCCGCTTACCAAGGCTCACACCGGCTTATCTGTTCGTCCTCGGGGTGAACGAGATCGCCGTGAAGTACTCCATGTCTAATACCGTCTTCTCGCCTCAAGTAATCGATCACCTCACCTGCGAGAAATACTGGTGGAGGAACGCTCTGTACATCAACTCCCTCTTCCCACGCACGGAAATGGTAAGTTCTAATCTCTAACGTTTAATATATAATGTCACGGGTCACGAATGCAAATCTTTAGGGGCAAAGGTAGAAATTGTTCTCTTATCACTTGTATATCGTGTTGAAAAAAAGTCCTCGACAACTTTTAGCGGGATTGTGAATGAATTGAAATGTCACTCTTCCTATAGAGTGAAGTTTCATTTCAGGTGAAGTGAAGAAATCACGACTTTTAAAAGAGTGGTTCGATTTTCATTGTAATAAATTTATAGAGAGTAGTTTTATGCGTGTCATCACTTAACGTGCGCGAAACTTCACTTTGCTTACGTGTAATTACGAAATAGTTTAATGAAACAATGATTGTTTACAAAAAATAATTGTCACAACGTGACTCGAAAAATTAACATGTAGTGTAGTAACGTTGGCAAAAAGCGTCTAAAAATTAAGCGACGTTATGTAATCGCAATTTTCCTACCCGGTGTAAATGTTGAGAAATTCTTTCGAACAAGCAAACTTTCATGAATAATAAACAAATTGTAGTAACGAGCACAATCGAGAAAATCTTCGAGTGGAACAAAAGACCTCGACATCGCCAATTCCTTACGAAACACTTGGCATCGGTGCCAAAGTCTTTCAACCTGAAAAATCGGCGACTGCAATAATGAAAATGAAACTCGTTTCATCGAGTCAGGCTCGATTGAGCAGCGGCAAATTAAGGGAATAAGTTGGAACCCTGATATAGAACGGCCAAGATTCGAGTGTACCAAGGTTAAATGAGATAGTTTGCGCTCGCTCGAGATTTCGTGACTCTCTCTCTCTCTCTCTCTCTCACTCTATATAAATATATATATATATATTAAAAAACACGTCGGTGCTCCTCGATCAAGGGGGATAAATCAGTGTAGAAGAAATACCGTCGGTACGGCGCGGGTTACGCAAACCCATGTTAACTCCCTTCCACGTTACATATTGGACGAACGAAAAAGGTATATATATATAGTGCAGACTCCCTGAGGAGGTAAGCCTACCGATTACAAGTCTGAAACCGTCTGGTTATGACCAAGAAAATATAGGCGACGATATTCACCTAATCATGACACTTTGAAATTTCGATGCTCCATATTGAATTGGGCATTTTGAATTTGAAAATCTGACCCCTAATTTGAATTTAGCGACTATAGTTCTACTTACATTTCTAATTTAAACGTCTTTAGTTCTGATCTTTTCAATCCAATATTTAGAACAAATGAATTTTTATTTTAAAAAGGACGAGTTGTTTAAAACAATCGTAAGAATGTAATTTGTATTCAAATTCTACAATATGACGATATTTTTTATATTGTATGCAGCTTTCGAAAGTTGACTTCATAAACTAAATTTTTATTTACATAAATTTTGGATAGCAGAAAGTACATATATATGAGGCGCAATATATTTTTCGTAATTAAAAAAGAAATGAATGTCTTGAAATTTTGCAAAGATTTATGACGATTAACTTACAGAAATCGATAAATAAAAAAAATACCAAAACAACAAATTAAGAAAAATGAGTAAAGATTATTACCGAAGAGATAAATATTTTTCGTATCAGTTATTATAGCCCGCGATTGGAAAAAAATGACCAACATATATGAAGTCAATAAAATTCAATGCCCTACGGAAAAGGCAGCAAAAACAGAAAGAATAAAAAAGACGATCGAGAGACCCTCTAAATATGTCAATGTGGAGACATAGCAGGCCCGCGTTCAAATCGTTTTCCAATAATTAATTTCAAAACGATGGAAATTCACTGGCGACAATATCGCCAGGTCGGCATATCGAAAACTTACTCGGTGGTCGGCGAACTTGTTTTCTTTGATCGATGACGATTATGCAATATATCTTAACTAGCATTAGTCAACAAATATATATTTAGTGACAAATACAAGAACTGATTTTTTTTTAAACTACAAAGAAGGAATTTTGCAATTTTTAAGCACACGGAAATTCTACTACACCCCCCCCCCCCCCCCAAATATTACCTAAAATTCTATAAACGTAGTATGATTTAATGATAACAAAAATGACTAATAATAAAATAAGTGATAAATAGTCATTGATAAAGTATCACCAATTACATTGTTTGCGTTTAAACATTTCCTGGTGCGATAATAAACACGCAATGAAAATTCTTTTTTCATACATATAAAAGTATACTTGGGTAATATAAGTGTAATTTGTTCCTGATAATTCTGCGATACAAAATATACTTCATTAATTGCAGGTGTTTATCGGAAATCCATGCTGAAATTGTATACATTAAGTACAATCTTGATTAACAATTCATTTGCGCATTTGAAAATCATTGCTGTAATTCAATCGGTTACATTGCGGCCACTAAAAGTTGAATGATAAATAATATCGCTTATGGGAAATGAATGAAAGGAAATAGTACGTTTGCATATAAATAGGCGATTATTAGGGATCGAATATATCAGATTTTAGATGATATCAAATATACGCGTGACTTTAACTAAATCATGTTTTACTTCTGAGGCAATTATAACATTCCTTATCGTAATTTTTAAATCAATGAATTTAAATATTTTTTTTTTTATAAACATTTGAATGCATAAAATCGAACTCAATGTATCGTACTAAAAGTGCCCCAAATCCAAGGACAAAATATTCCCTTCGTTTCGATCGAAACGAGTTTTTAATGGTTTGAGTAATCGCGCGCGCGCAAAAAAAAAAGAAATTTTTTTTTTGACCCGGGCAAAACAAGATCTCGTAATTAACGACACTGTCGATTAACAACTTTCCAGTGCATGCTGTGGAGCTGGTACATGGCGAACGATACGCAGTTCTACGTCCTTGGGATTTTGCTACTGCTGCTTTCGGTGAAATACTTCAAAACCGTGGTGGTCGCGTCGGTGCTCCTGGTGTTCTCATCCTGGGCAACCACCTTCTCCATCGCTTTCAAGAACGATTATGTGGCCAGGTAAGCTCGACTTGATAATGCTCGACTGATAATTCCGATTACGCGAGTATATACAGACATAAGACAGGTATGCAGGCAGTTACGTTTGATTTAATCAAGCTCCAATCGATCGATTTTCGGAGCAGTACCAATAGGAAAAGAGTGTTTTTTGTAATTGAGCGAGAGAAACTCAAGCAGGCGTGATTCGAGACCATGATTAGTAATATATTAGCAGTCTTTTCCTACTGTAATTTCTATTATTCGTTTCTTTATGGAACTTAAAAGTTAAGGTGGTTCTAAAGTAGAACACTTACCAACCGAGCTGTCCGAAAATAAAAGTATAGATGAAAAGTGATTTTAACATTTTTTCAAAATTTGGGCTTTGGAAGGGTGATTCTACATTACATATATACAATTCTACAAAAAAATTCGCTGAAATTGTTTCAAAATTAAACAAGAATTATCCGAAATAATTTTTTTTTTTTTGCTGCTGGTAAAAGAAAATAATTTATTTCGGATTTTCCTCCTTTAATTTAGACTCAATTCACTCAATGTCACCGATATTTCGTTGCGGATTGTATATGATGTGTAGAATTACCCTTCCTTAGCCCGAATTTTGAAAAAATGTTTCAATCCTACTTTATTTATACTTTTCCTGCTTTCAGGTTAGGACGATAACTGCTCTACTTTATAGAACCACCTTAGGGTGGTTCTAAAGTAGAACAGTTACCGACAGAGCTTTTCAACAATAAAAATATAAATAAAAAAAGATTGAAACTTTTTTTCAAAGTTTGGGCTCTGGAA
>JAPYZR010002736.1:0-15950 GCA_030522945.1 Trichopria nigra
ATCCCAAAATCTAATCAGTTCTAAGTTGGACCAAAATACAACTTTTCACCAAACACATTTTTGATACTTATTTTAGTTTGGGCGCTATGCCGCGTAGTATAGGTACGTACGTACGTACAAGATACCGGAAAATTTTTTATTGCAGTTTTGGACTCGAGATTTCATGAAAAAAGAGGGTGTCATTTTTTTTCGGATGACCAAATTCAATACTTCGATCCCAACCTCTGGTTACGGGTTGAAGTAAAAAACAAATATTGATATAAGATACCGTTTTTGTTTTATCATTCAACTTTATTGAAATTGAAAATTTATCGTACAAATTGTATATAGTTGAACAATTTTGCAATATTGTACTTTTATTCGAATACTTGGAAAAAAATGTTTCGTATCGACCTGATGAATAAATTTGTTTTATATGCATAGAAAACAAGAGTTCTTATCGCAGTAGTGGACAATACTCACTCAATGCAGACAAATTTTAAAACAATTCTTATCTTTTCAACCAGACGCTTAATCTTTTACTCTGTGGTGAGAATATGGATTTCCCGTCAGACAATCGTTACCGTGCAAGTTAGTCATTCGCGCGTAGGAGGAAACAACAGCTTAGCCGATAACTCGAAATTCTACTCGTCTAATTTCAGTTGTTACCCGCCCGTTGATCTCACGGCTTCGGTAAATACGGTACGCAATAACAATGTCGCAGCTTGAACCTCTTCAGGAAATCTCGCGCAGTGCAAGAAATTTTTCGACTGATTTTTATAAGGTATATGCATACATCAGCATTGATGGATGATAATAAACACAAAAATGGACACTATAAAAAAAAGTCTTTTCTCCAAATAGTAATTTGTAACAGTTCTGTTATATAGTATCGACTCGACTTTTGTCTTAAACATTTGCAATGTATCCGGAAAATATATTACTTTTATAAAGCTCATACATGCCGTACATATATGTTAAAAATTGTTTAGAATGTAGTCAATACGCATCAGCAAGGAAATCTCATCATGTCTTCGCTTAGTGCTCATATGGTTTTATCAATGGCCACGTATGGCGCTGCTGGAGACACGGCTTTGGAAATGCGCTCGGCTCTCCACCTTCCTGCTGATGACAATATCGCGCTTCAAGGATTCGAAAATCTTATTGATAATCTTAACGTACGTTCTATATATATATATATACATATATAGCGACATGATTTTATAATCGCATAACATTAAATAGCCAGTAAACAAAGTTTTATAAAACCGATTATTATTGGTAAATAAGAATAATTAGAAGATATATATTACCTTGTTAAAAGGTGGAAAGCTTTTAATTTTTATTTAAAAAAAATTTATTGAACTTCAAAATAGTGTCAAGCTAGCACAATGAAGTCACCATTTTTATTTTCAAACAAGCGTAAATGCTAATGGCCTCCCTTTATTTTTTGCGTTACCCAATTCGCTGGAAGGACAGCAAAAATCGATTTAACTTCATTTTAAAGTTTTGTTAAATAATAAAAAAAAAAAAAAAAAAAAAAAAAAATTAATGATAAAAAAAGGATTAATTTTCTTAAAAACAAACATTTTCGAATCGGTATGTTAATCCATGCTACTTGTCTGCTTTTCAATCATTTTTTTTTAGTGTATTACGATTTACTTTTTGAATATATTGTGGAAAATTTTAGAATATCCTACATTCTTTGCATCTCCCACTTTTAAACTTCTTTTCGATAAATTAACACTATGTTTATTTTACAGAGGGTCAATAATGTTCAGTTGAAACTGGCCAATAAAATTTTTACTGATAAGAAATTCGTCATTCAGACAGAATATAAAAAAATAACGGCTAATTCATTTCGTTCGGAAAGTGGCACCGTGGACTTTTCCAAAGCCGAAGAAACTGCTATTAGCGTCAATAAGTGGTGCAAAGACAAAACAAATGACAAGATACAGGAAATTATCAAAGCAGGTTAGATCTTTTTCGAACATTTTTTACAATTTTAAAAAAATCTATAAAAAGGATAAGCTTCATTCACAGAAAATCCGACTGGTGACTCTGATCATATAATTTGGCAGCATTCAATATTTTGTCCAATCCTGCAAACTTACGGGGTGCACAATAAAACGTTATACAGTCTACACAAAAATAGAACATATTTATATATATATATACGAAAGAGCTTAAACTAATTAGCAAGTTATTCAAACTTCCCGATATAATAGTTTTAAATGCTACAAAATCGAATTAATATTTCCCGTGGCAGTTATTGAAATTAATTTTATAATCTCAGTTTTTAACATCAAAAGACAAGAAAAAGTGTTTTAAAACGGGACGCGTATTAAGCATTTGAGCAAAAATGCTATCGGAAATAAGACATATTGCAATGATTTTGCACTCCTTATACTTATTATCTCTACATGACATGACGTGTATATATATATTTCGCGTGCATGTAAAGCGGTAACCGCATAAGTAATAAAATACAAACTTGAAATATAAAAATTACGTTAGCTTGGAGGCGAACGCCACATAAAAAAAATTGAAATGTATCTTTTGTCAACTATTTCTCCATTTTAGTATTTGGATAGATTGCAAATAAATTTCTCGTATAGCTTCAGCGTATTCAAAAAGAAGTATAGCAGAAGAAATTCGATTTGCTCATTCGTGAGTTATCGTATACGAAATTAAACGTACAGACTTACGTATAATCGGAAAACAATTTTTTATTGTAATTTTGAGTTACTTGAAATAAAAATGTAGTATGAAATTTGTATATTAATGGACAAATGTCATTATCACTATGCGCAGATGATATCACCGCGGATACAAGCATGATCCTCCTGAACGCAGTTTATTTTAAGGGTAATTGGAAAAATAAATTTAAGAAAGAAAATACTTCAGCACGACCATTTCGTATTGACGTAAATGCTGCTACCGACGTCCCTACAATGTTTAGACGTGGAAAATATGTCCACGGTGAACTGCCCGACATTCAATCTCAATTTATTAAGTTGCCATATGCGGTTAGTATTAAACATATATACATATACTACATATACCTATAAATATACATATATACATAGTCGCATTCTACTTATTTTTGTTTGTTTAAAACTACTTTGGATTTTTTTTATTTTTTTTATTTTTTTTTTTTTTTATGAGAAACTTCTTTTTTCGTGCAAGTATAAACTTTATTTGGAAGTAATTTCAGAATGAGAACATCAAAATGATCATCGTACTTCCTAATGAGATAAACGGACTCGCACTAATCGAGGAGAACATTGATTCGTTAAATACCCGCGTGCTTGCCGAAGACGGCTTTGAACGAGACGTTGAGTTGTACTTACCCAAATTCAAAATCGAAAGTACCATCGACCTCAATACTGTTTTTCAAAACGTAAGAATAGAGTCTATGAATCTTGATTTTTTTATAACTGTAATTTTTCTGAAATTCTCACTTCAAACGTAAAAGATTTCTATTTTAAAATAAAAATAAGTGATTAGAGTTAGCTCTTGAACTTGTGTGCATACGCCATACTTAATATTTATCCATGTACCACTTTTATTCTAGATGAACATGCGCGAGATGTTTACGACACGTGCTAATTTCACTGGTATTTCTATAGTTCCCGTTAAAGTTGATAAAGTTATACAGAAGGCTTTCATTGAAGTTAATGAAGAAGGAAGCGAAGCCGCGGCTGTCACAGGTAATTTCTTTTATTTATAACATGCAATGTACATAATATTCCCCCAAAAAACATTTTTATGTAAAAAAATTCGCCAAGTTCTTATTATATCTAAAAAAGTTCTCTGATGGCAAAACAGTAATATTCAAAAAATTAATTATAAAAAAAATGTGTTATCCAAGAAAGTTTTTAAGAACAATTATGTTTCATATGTAATGTACATAACATACGTGGGTACATGTTTAATATGTCTGTATTTAATTAAAATGTCGTTTCATTCATTTGTTTCACCCCTCGGCACCTAACCACAAAATACGAAATACGACTAGATTTATTTCCAAAAGCATCAAATCAAATCTCGTGTGTTTTGCATTCCCGTAGAATCACAGTACCAAAGCATTTTTTCGCGATATATACCTAAAATTGTGGTATTGCTATGAAAGAAGCGATCTCGCATCGGCTGCGCAGCAGCGTTATTCGCTCGGATTGGCAAACAGCGGAACTGCAAAATTTAATAAATAAGTAATTTTTACCGTTTTTCAAAAATCGGGCTCTGGTACTGTGAAAATATACATTTGATATGATCGTAGGAAAAATTTCAGCTATAAATGAAGGAGTTCTAATGGTAATAAGTTTCGACAAAAAGTGTCGGTAAACATTCTCCTTTAGAACTCCTTTAATTTTTAAACAGGAGATTAATCAATTGAAGATTAATATTGCTTTCACATTGATTCAATATGATTCACTGAATTTCAGACTATAAAAACGTAAAAATTACATAATAAACTTATCTGCCTTGTAGTTTCACGTAGCTTCACTGAGCAGTGACTTAATATGAATTGTTTATATATATTAACTTTGAAAGGCAAGAAATTTTACAAGATGTTCTTTATTCTCAAAAGCACTTTTCAAATTTTTATAATTGACAAAAAGGACTTATCTGATTATGCGAATGTAAAAAATAACGCCAGAATTTCACAGAAATTATTACTTCTAAATTAATCTAATAATAATATTATAAAATATGACTACCAGAGTTGCTTGATTTATCAACAGGTATCCAGATGGTCGCCTTATCCATGACGATTCCGTTGCCGAAGATAGTATTCAAAGTAGACAGACCTTTCTACTATGCTGTTGTGGATGAGAGCTGTGATGTCATTCTGTTTTCAGGGCGCGTCACTAATATTGTTTCTGCATGATTTCAGCATTATAATCCAGAATGATAGATCCTTGCAAACGAAAAATGATTAAAGTTTTAAAATTTAAACAAAAAATGATTAAAGTTTTAAAATTTAAATTAAAAATGAATAGGAAGTGTCCATCGGTAATCAAATTGAATCAATCCGAATCATTTTTAATCTAATAATACTTTCTATACCTTTAAATAAGTCTTCTAATTTTATTTTATAAATAACATAAAACTACTTTCTGTTTGCGGAGTAAAGTTATGACGTTATCAATAATTGCATGAAAAGGAAAACTCGTTTCTGAAAAGAATTATTTGAAATTAAAAAAGTGCAACTTTTTAATTTATGCTTTGAACTGAACAATTTTGAATTAATTTTGCTGAAATTTGTTATGTAATCTTGCGCAATTTTTAAAAAAATATCTTGATAACAATGTCGAAATTTTGAAAAAAAAAATGTTTATGTACTTTTTAAAATTCACTTTACATGATACGTTAGAATGATATGAAATAGATTTGATGTTTTTATCTTGTTAATTAACCTTTAAATCTTGATCGATTTTACTGCTTATTTTTAGTATAATACGGTTATATGAATGCTTCAATACAGAGTAAAAGAAAATATACTTACTGTAGGATCCCTTCTTGCACGTGCAGTTCAAGTAGTTCCAATTTAAGTTGTTGCAAATCTAATAATCATTTTGAGTTTATGCAAAAGGGTACATAGCATTTACTTCATTGCATACTTTTGCATGAGACAAGCAAACATCAACAACTGATTTGCAAATAGAGCATATTCTGTAACTTCCCGTTTTACAAAATTTAGTCAATCCTTTATGTGACGAACCATTTTCTTTACGTATTTACAGGCAAAAAATTGACAATCAATTCGCTTACATCGACCTACATGTACTAGATCGTAAACCTGTAAATTAACAATATGCATTATATGTAACATCTTTAACAAAAGTTACGTGATTTTAAGAATCTTTCAAATTGACAATATAAAAATAACTAACTAAAATAAATTATGTATATTAACTGCCTATAAGTGTAAAAAACTCAGTTCATTTTGAGAAATCAAGCAAATGAGTTATGCAATAAATTCATTAGTAAATAGTAAATATATATATATATATATATATTTAATTATTTATGTAAAATAATAAATCAATAAATATATACAGACAATGTATATGACACCATAATATTAAAATATAAAGTAGATGAACAAAAATGTTATAAAATAGATTTGGATAAATTAATTTTTCTGTTACTTTTTAAATAAATTCAGAATAATGTAATATGCAATTTTCGGTCTATATTCAACACTTTACATTATTAAATAATGCAGTCAAATTTTACAATATTAAATATATTAGGGCGAAAGATTTATGCGTGTTTTGAATATTCCCTCTTGACACGACGTTTAATCGTATTTTATTGCATACTTACTTTGCTATAATTGCATTGATATCCCATTGTTGTTATAACAACACTTCTGCAATTATATAGTCATTTTCGTTTTTATGCACTTGTTATTTTCTTGGCTGGCATTTGTGTTGAGGACTAAATTTTCTTTTTTTTTTGGCAATGCACCAATTTCCATTTGTGCACTGGCAATTGTACAATTTCCAGAGTAACCTGGAAACAAATTTTTACTATAAATGAAAAATGTAAAATAAAGTAAAATAAATTAATAGTATGTTCGATTTATACTTTATTACAAATAATATAATCTATAGAGTTTGCATTTAAGTTATTAGAATACAGAATTTTATTTAGTACCCTATTAATAATGTTCTTCAATGAATCTTGAATATGGTACACCAAGTTTTCACAATTTTTATGCATTTTTTATGCAATACTTTTTAAATATAGTTTAATCTCTGTTAATACCAGAGATTAAATTTTATACTTGATTATTACAATTAGAATTGACAGTGCTGCTTGTATACGCAGGAAGAGTTTCAAGATAGAACATAAGGATAATTGCACGTTGTAGTCTACATATATTAACTTGACAAACAAAATAAAGAAAAAATTAAAATTGATTATAAAAATCGTCTGCTGATCTTTATGTATATGCAGGTAAAATGCAGGTTAGGGCACAGATGCATCAGTGTTTTTGTAATAGTTGTATAATATACAAACAATTGATAAATGCTTGGGTATGTTCCATTAGGGTTTCAGCACTATTTTGATACCATTTAATCTTTAGCTGACAAATTGACTTAGATAAAGATGCAATGTATCGTTATCAAAATACTATTGCAACCGCATAATGGAACATACCCGTATACTATTTGCGGTCTTGAAAAACTTATCCCAATGGGTATATAACGGCAGAATGAATTTATACTACTCTGTGCTTTGGCTCTCTGTTATTACTCTGTGATATGATAATCTATGAGTGGATTTAAATTTCGTCATATGTAGATTTAAATTCGCGCCGTGTCCGTAAATATTGTATGCATATATATTTGTTCATACATATACGTAATACGCCAACTGATAATAATAGATATTCTTCTTCTACATGTATATGTATACTAGTGATCAGTGTACTGAACCTTATTATTATACAAATTAGAAATTACATACATTACACCCATTTAGTCTTCTTCGTCTTCTTCTAATTCTTGCCTACCACTACACATGCACAATACATATTCTGTCATTTGTTGCGTCTGGCAACGTTGCATTATATTTCAATACGCGTGGGAGGAGGCTAGGCAAGACAAGAAAGGAGCTTATGGAGCGCAGTAGAGCCAAATTTTTTAAGGTTGGGCTCGGATGTCGTCAACAGTGGTGTCCCGACCAGTCCCGACGGCGACTACCAGTGATTCAAGTGGTTAACTATATACTGCTATATACTACATACAAGGTCAACATTTCTTGGCCTTTAATTGTTCTATATAATTGGTTTTATTTTAGAACAAATTGTTTTCTATTTTCATTTTCATGAAATTGTAAGCATTGTTTTGTCACCTTCAAAAGGTAAGATTTTATTAATATTTAACCATTATTGTATATTATTGTATATTAACACATATTATTAAAATAGTTCAAGTACTTTTATGAATTTATTACATGCATGAGAGTATTTTCATAAAACCTTCTATTTTAAATAAAATAACATTTCTTTTGCAGTTGCAAAAAGGATTAGTAGAATTCAAGTACATAAAATTATCGAAAACCACAATGCCTCATTTTCATAAAATTGAAATTAATCGAACAGAGTGGAAGATTCCGGAGCGTTATCAAATGTTAACTCCTGTAGGATCTGGAGCTTATGGTCAGGTTTGTTCAGCGGTAGATACTAAAACGAATCAAAAGGTGGCAATAAAAAAATTGGCGAGACCGTTTCAATCTGCAGTTCATGCAAAGCGAACGTATAGAGAGCTTCGTATGCTAAAACATATGAATCACGAAAACATTATAGGACTTTTAGATGTTTTTCATCCAGCAACATCTTTGGAAGATTTTCAACAAGTGTACTTAGTAACGCACCTCATGGGTGCTGATCTTAATAATATTGTGAGAACACAGAAACTATCGGATGATCATGTACAATTTCTTGTTTATCAAATTCTTCGTGGACTGAAATATATTCATTCAGCAGGGATAATTCATCGAGATTTAAAACCTTCAAATATTGCGGTGAATGAAGATTGTGAATTAAAAATTTTAGATTTTGGATTAGCCAGGCACACCGAAAATGAAATGACCGGTTATGTCGCTACAAGGTGGTACCGGGCACCAGAAATTATGCTCAATTGGATGCATTACAACCAAACAGTGGACATTTGGTCCGTAGGTTGTATTATGGCAGAACTGCTAACGGGAAGAACCCTGTTTCCAGGAACAGACCATATACATCAATTAAATCTTATTATGGAAATTTTAGGAACTCCAGGGGATGAATTTATGAAGAAAATTTCTTCCGAGTCAGCAAGAAATTATATTCAGAGTTTACCACCTTTAAAGAAAAAGAACTTTAAAGATGTTTTTCGAGGAGCGAATCCATTAGCAATAGAATTGTTAGAATTGATGTTGGAATTAGATGCGGAAAAGAGAATTACTGCAGAGAAAGCATTAGCTCATCCTTATTTCGTGCCGTATGCTGATCCAACGGACGAACCAACTTCACTGCCATATGATGAAAGTTTTGAAGATATTGAATTACCAGTCGAGAAATGGAAGGAACTTGTGTATCATGAAGTTGTAAATTTTATACCTCAAAAATTACCAGTACTAACCTCCACGAGCAAAGCTGTATAAATAATACTGCTATGCAAAAAGAAAAACTGCGAGATGTCAATAAGAGAATGTGCAGTGCCTAGTGTACATATTAATGAACTATTCATAGAGAAATATTTTGAGCTTACTTTTACAAGCATAAGTGCATAATTTATATTGTCAAGGTACATAGAAAGTGTAACTGCTAGTAGTTTATTATATTTTTCGAAACTTGCAAATTTATTGCAGAACTTATAATCGAGATGTACATTATTACGATGTATATGTGGTTAGTTAATGCAATGGAATATCCAGAGATTTGCACTGAGTTTTAGAGCTCTAGTTATAATTTGTATACAAAATTATAAAGTATACAAAATTACAACGCAAAACTTAAAAATTTTGTTATTCATATGTACGAAAAGCCCAGATACGTATGCTTTTTTGGGCAATACTCCGAAATATTGATCAAATTTTGCCAAATTTCGGAGACACATAGTAAACGACGGAAAAGTTTAATCGTTTTACCTGGGTTGTCATTATGTTCATCAGGTTTTCTAAAAAAATTGGAATTGAAAAAAATCACAATAGTTTATAGGTATCTGTGATAAAAAAATATGATACCTTATTGTTTTAAAAAATAAGTTAGAAAGTTCATATTGATGAAAGAGCAAATATAAAATAGAATTCCGATTTTCAGTCATATTGTAAAAAATATTATTTATTAAATATCATCTATTATAAATTCATGACAGAGTTATATTTAAGTTAGCGTTCTTCATATATAAGTTTTTTTGGAATTTATCGATCTGAATTAATCTTTTTTATCCAAGATGCTTCATTTATTGCCTGTAACGATCACTTGGTTAAATTTGTAAATAAATATTTATATATTTGAGAAACTGTACAACAGTTCATAATAAATGATATAAAGTTACATAATTTATTATATAATAAATTATATGACACTTTATAATATATTAATATGAGTTATTAAAATTCAGATAAATTATGAATCTTCTTGGCAATATTTTTAATAAAGAATACTTTTGAAGCACCTTTTTCAGATATATTATTAGAAAACAATTTATTTAATAGGGATTATGTTCATTTTAATAAATATTTAAATAAAAATATCACATTGAAACAAACGCAATTTATTTCGTTTCTCCTGTTTTCACTTCTTCACCGATTTCTGAATGATAGTAGATGCAAATGAATGTAACGACGAAACAATTTCGAATGCTGAAGTGCAAATTTGTGTAAATTTTCACATTGGAAGTAAATATTCAACAACCTACTGAAAAATTCTGTATTTTATAGATAGCAACATTTATATATTTTATAACGTTCAATTACTTTATTTACTATACTTTTTTCTTTACGCTAAAGCTCGATACAAAGTATATAATTACGACTATTATATAAAATTTATATATATATATATATATATATATATATATATATATATATTTAAAAGATTGAAGTTGAAAAACTTAAAATTTGATTTCCTTCTTAATCCGTTACTATTTTAAATATATATGTTGTTGATTGTTTCTTGGTAAGCGGATAGTTATATACTGGACTATATATATATAGTCCAGTAATACAGAATTTTGTTTTGACATAATCGGCAATCGCCGTTGTTTCCTTCCTTCATTTTGCACTACTTCTTGTAATAAAATTAAATTATCGTTTTTGGTATAATCGAATATACAATAATGCAACCCTAACATATGTTAAATAATATACATCTATAATAATAATAATTACATTTGTAATATATATATATATATATATATATATATATAAATTTAGATATCTGCAACGCTTATAACGACGATAATATATAAACCTTTTCCATATATATTTTTATTCCATTTATATTCCATTTATGTACCATTTTAATTCTATTCTATACTCTCATTATACAAATGGATATGATTTCGAGTTTCATCTGATATTTATCATTAAACCTACAATTTTTAACCTGTCAAATAAAAAGATGTTGTAGAGTTTTATAAAGAATTTATTGCAAAGTTTTGTGTATTTTTTTTATCCCAAATTTTATTAAAAACACACATATATATATGTATAATCAATATCAACACCACTCATTGTTAATATATATATATAATCGAGCCTCGAAAAATAACCTCTTTTCTGATCAGTCTCAAAAATAATTGGCGATATTGTTGAACGAATTAAGGGAATTTGAAAAAGAACTTACCAAGAAGGACTATACTGAAGTTTCCCAATGTCGCAAAGAAGAAGAAGGTATATGTAATATATATTATACATCTATATTTTTTGTTGGGACTGACATTATATACAAATATTATATATTATTATTATTATTATTACTATAATATATTAAGTCAATAGTTTAAATCTATATAAAAAAATTTAAGAGCCAGTTAATAACAGGAATTTTCGTAGTTAAAAATACTAGGTTTTACTTCTAGCGCGATTTCGATTTGTTTTTTCGAGTCTTATTTGGGCCACATATAATACGACGTTTCGTAATCTATATTTATACATCTGAAAATAATTTTTTTCAAAACTCTGTCTATTATATCATTTGTAACCGACGATGGATAAAAACGAGTTTAATAACAATAGTTTTAATCAGATTCATTGATGCGTCCAAGAAACGATATTAAATCGTCATTTGATTTGATGATAATTTTCAACTGCCTACAATATATATTATATTCAACAGTATGAAATATTATTTTATACATTTTATTTTTAATTCGTAAATTGAATATTATTAGATATATTTTCAAAAGAATATAATATTCTGATAAATTCAAAAAGTTTTCAGTAAAATTTCTTAATTTTTGCGACGTCAATCGTTTTTATGTCAATACATTCTTGCGGTTCGGGGTGCCCAAAAAGGAGGTTGATCTCGCGAGCTACCCTATATAGTATAGAATTTTGAGCCGCGCTTTAGTGCGCATCTTGGGCCCCGGCCAGAGGCCTTACACTTTAAGCGGGCCTTGGTCCATCAGGGCCCAATATGTCAAACTCAAAATTCTATTCGCTGATTGTTAAACCCAAGTTATCCAAAATTAGTGTTTCATATCCGAAGTCACCTCGCTCTATAGCCACTCCGAAAAAATATTTAGTAAAAGTTTATAGTTATTGAACTGCCTACAATATTTAGTTAGTATCATCGAACTATTGTATTTAGACAAATAAATTACTATAATGTAGCAATATAAATTACGAAATATTTTCTTTAACATTATATAGACTACTGAAAGATCTATTTTTCGACTGATAACTGACGAAATACTACCGCTTCGTGGGTTTTTAATTAAATCCATGCTAAAAATAATACCGAACGAAATCCGTGTAAAAAAATAATCCGGATTTGTCCGAAATCACTATCGGTTATTT
Source organism: Trichopria nigra (assembly GCA_030522945.1). Classification (NCBI taxonomy): domain Eukaryota; kingdom Metazoa; phylum Arthropoda; class Insecta; order Hymenoptera; family Diapriidae; genus Trichopria; species Trichopria nigra. The sequence goes on from JAPYZR010002736.1 coordinate 12,508, forward strand.
GTCACGTTTTTTTAACATTTTTTATCCGAAAAACATATGGTACGGTATTATGCGCTTTAATCTGTCTTCATCCGTACACAATATATAGCTATTATTTTTATAAATGTGCGTGTGTGAATACATATATACACGACGTGATATATAATATCCGGTTGTATCTGGATTTTGTGTATGGTAAACAATGTGGTTTTGTCAGGTTGTCACTATATGGACTTGTGCATGAAATTCTGATAAGCATATATTTCATCCGAATTTCCTCTGCTTTCATCACGATTGCACACTGCTCCATTAGTGCTTTTATCCGGTATTATTTTTATATAAGTTTGAACCGTCTACCTGGGAATAAACCCATATATATAGGAAACCTGGACACAACCGGATATTCTTCTAATGGCAACTCATTTATGAAAATAATGATGATATATGTACGCATAAAAATCGATAAAAATGCTATAATATATAGAGATCATCTAGAAATAATCTTTCAGGTCATTTCAGGTGTCGCTGAGAATAGTATTACTTGATGAAAATAGGTTTTCAATAATTTACCTATAAACCAGAAATAAAAAAAAATGCATCTTTATTTGTATTATAACGTTATACCGAATAAAAGTCAGGCGAATCCGGATGAAAAAAATGCACAAGTAAAAACTAAAAAATAATCAATTACTGAAATATTGTTACCTTAAACGATTCAGATGGAAAATAAATAATATATAATAAATAAAAAATAATTAATAAAAATACAAATATTAATAAATAAAATTGATTTTCATTTTAACTATCGCCGAATTTTAACTGGATCTTAAAATTCAGTAGAATTTAACTGGATCCGGATCAAAATTTGGAAGTAAAAAATAAAAATACTACGATTATCGAAATTGTTACTGTACAAGATCCTGACGGAAAAACTGATATTTTTATTCCATAACAATCGGTATATATATAGAGTGGGATTTCTTACTTTATTTATATATTTGTTACATAATGGCCATTTAAATAGAGTATAGTATATTAAAAGTAACGGAGTTCAGAAAGAATATCTGTGAATTGGTCTTACTTTCTGCTATAGGGGGATGTTATCTTTTCATTTCACTTTTCTATATAAATGATGATTGGGGTACACTTTTATCATATAAATAACTTGCTAGATTATATAATTGTACTTTGAGCGAAATAGTATAACTTGCTGTATATATATAAATATATATACTATAACATCCCTTTAAATGTCTTGGAGTGCTTTAATTGAGTTGATATGTTTTAACGAAGGGTATTTTTCACTCTTTCTACCGTCGAATTTCACACCATCTTTATGGTAAATCGGAAAATTCGCACCTCTTGCAATGAGTGCGAAATATCTCACTTAATTTTCACTCCAATAAATTTCAAGAGATCATTTTATTTCAAGTAACGCTCTTTTCAAATAATTTTATTAAAACTTGTGAATAAATTATTGCAGCACTGATTCCGGAAGGCCGTCGAAAGAAATAGATAACGGTAAATTTTTACAAGAATTTTGAGTAAGCAGCATATATTTATTACGCGCTTTAATTTTTATGATTATATAGAAAATAATGGTCTGTATATATATACTTTATTAATTTATTATAGATACACATCATATCAGTAAGTAATTGTATAGTTGATTGAATATACTGCTCGTTTTTGAGCGCTTTACTTTAATGGTGACAATGCGAATTGAGGCTTATACTTGATAGTTAGTCCCGAGCTATCAACACAAACAGGTCTGACATGTAAAGTGTATTATATTATGTATTTACAGTTTTGCAAGAACGCCACCAAATTATTATAGAAAAACAAAAACACGGAATTATTTCATATTTTAATCATTAATAACTTCTCTTTAAAAAGTTGTGTATGCGATAAAAATATTAAATATAAAAATACAGTTGATTATTATATAAAGTACATCACGATATTTATTATCGGACTTTTCCGCGAATAACAACTCGTTCTCCGATAAAAAGTATAACCATTGCTAAGTTGCTTCGACCGTGATTATGAATATAATGAGTTATATATTTCGCACTAAAAATAAAAAGTTCCTAAAATTTCTACGGCCTATTATCGTACATGTATTATCGTATGCATTAAAACTGAAAAGGTGACGGGGAGCCTTACGGGACCCCCGCGGCTTCCTGGTGCAAGATGTCACCAGACATATGCCCACGTAAACTCCCTCTTTCGTAAGGATATACGGTCACCCCCATGCTAAAACCGCTTTCGTATTCCTTCGATGGTTGCTTGTATTATTCAATTCTATATCTGCGACCAATCCTTATTTAGACACCTATATATCATTGTTTTTCCTGTGGAGGATCATTTCCGCGTGCTCCGTTTTATCTCTCAATATATATATATACGCAGTCAAGCATCGTACTCACTTTCCTGTCTCTGGTGTAAGTATTTCTACAATCGAGTTGAGGGTTTTCCTATTATTTAAGCCAGCATTGTCTCATTCGTCGCCGCAGTATTTATAACATATAGTGTGGCCACCCCATAATATATATATGCGCCGCAAATAGGCAGCTCCTACAAAGCTCTTGCAATAACCGTGTCCAGAGAGAAGAACTGCGTGAGATAGAAACCCAGTAAACGAAAAGGAATTGAAAGGTATTGGCCAATTCCAAATTGTGCAAAAAAGGAATTGGAAGGGATTAAAAGGAATTCGCTTTAATCGACCAATACCTTTCAATTCCTTTTCGTTTATTGGGAATTCGTCACCATCTCCATATACTTTCGCTCTACCCATATGAGCTATAGCTATTACACTATCTCCTTTATTAATGTATTTGTCCATTTGACATGGTGATATTCGGCTGTTACGTATTGTTCTTTCGCCTTCCGCAACTGTATAATAGCAATAGCAGTGCTTTCAGTATCCAGCCGATCCTCGTACATCCTCTTGCGTCGTTCGCTTATTGCAACCAGGTCAACGGGGGCTACTCTCACGGTGGTTATCGCTGACTCTTCTGAGACAATTCGGTATATAGGAGCAATTCAACTTATCATCATAGCCCCTCCACTCCAAAGATTATTTTGTGATACTTATCAAAATAATAATAATAATAATAATACTAATAATAATAATAATAACTCATTTGACGTTTAACAATTTTTCTTGTATACATTGCGCCATATTCAAACGTAGGTAGGGTTTAGATGTGTTTCAGGGAAATGAATGTACTTGTCAATCAAAACGAAGCGTTCCTGAAAACAATGGCTGTATCGAAATTTATCTAGTAAATGACGACACCAATAGTGCCAAAAAGGATGATAACGAAAGCTGTTGCCCTTGTCGTGAGTATAAAAATAGCGTATAATTTTCGAAACTGCATTCAAAATCAGATACCCTGAAAACTAAGTTCTGATTACCGACTTTACAGAATCGAGATTTTGCATTTTTCATACTAAATTAA
>JAPYZR010002737.1:0-15950 GCA_030522945.1 Trichopria nigra
TAAATTTCAAGTCTGTTCATGAAAATTTTTTAATGTGCGAATTGAAATTTGCTTCCATTACATTTACATTAAATTTAATGCATTCTCTTTTAACAGTGTAGCAACGGCTTCCAAGGCGAGAGAAGATTTCTATCCGTTGTCTTATAAAACTAAAATAAAGTAACGTGCAACAAAATTGAAAGGCCACTAATTTTTATTAAAATCCTTGCACGCGCCTGTTTATTACACTTTATCAAACAAAACAATATATATTACTTAAATTTATTAATGCATCTTGAATTTGCATGATATATAGATCCGAATGGAAAAAAAGTGTCAAAACAATGAATAACATAATGGTCCGGCGCAAATTTCCCTTTAAGAATTGATATTTTTTCAAGGTTTACATGTACTTTTACGCATATATATATATATATATATATATATATATGTGTGAATGCAATGAAATAAATTGTGCGTAACATATATTAAATAAATTCGCGGTCGTTTTCGCTCAACCATGAAACAACCCATGGGGACGATTAAAATTGATTATAGTTGTTTACATTTAAAACTACAGGAAATTTAAGTAATTTTCATTTATATATTGACTTGTAAATTCATTAATTAATTAAATATAAACACATATTGCAATTATAGCAAATGATGAAGTAAATGATTATTCCACATTTCACAAATAGATTATTAATACGTATTCGGTTGAATTCTCCAAATGAAGCCACGCAGTACAATATACTGTAATAATTGCTCATCCGTTCGATATTTCATATATATATATTGTGAAAATTTCCTTTTATAAAAATATAAATATATTGTTTTAAAATATAATTATTATATAAAAGTAGAATAAAAGTAATTAACAATGTATAAAATAAAAATATACAGTTTTTTACTTTTAGGCGTTGTCATGCGAGGTAAATCGCTTCACCTAGCTACTCGGAAAAGTAGTCCGAGCGGCCATGGGACGACCTATACCTCTTCAAAAATAGGGTCGCTTAAATATAATGCATAGCTAAGCGTCACCAAAGCTTTATATTTTCCTTACTCATTAGTTTAAGGCACGACTGGTATCCCCGTCGGTTTGTTCTTGAAGGATCGCTCGAACACTTTCTCTTGCAAATTCGACAACACCGACAAGCCACCTATCGATCCCGCCTGTACTACTCGAGCTTCGAATATAGCGGGAATTTCAAAAGGACGCGTTTCGCACTTGATGCAATTTTAGCGATTAGTCGTTCGTGTTTACAATATCATTTTAATCATTGACGCACAGTACTATACTTTATATATTATAATATACCATAAATGCATGCAAATCGTAGAAGATATGTAAAAGTAACTATATTTGACACGGGATAATTTATGATAATAGGTTCATAATTTGTTTTTTCTTTGTTTTTTTTTTTTTTTTTTTATTACAATGAAAATTGCTTTTATTTCATTATCGGACCTTACGACAAAATTATATCAGCTACCTTATAAGGTTACAACCTTACATCAGTTTTGTTTATCATAATTGCATGAGGTTCTGTGATTATTATTCATTCTACATTACATCCAATCAAAATTCAAGTTTTCTGGAAATAATAACTTTGAATCGCGCAGAAATAAAGATGGTATACAAACATTGCAAAACTTTACAAATGTGTGTATATACAGGGTGTCCATCAAGTCCCGGGACGACTGAATATGTTCTCAGGTAAAGTATATGTTGGAAAAAGGTCAAGGTAATTTCTTAAATAACTTAATTTCAACGAGGAATCTAATGGTGGCATAAAATTTGACCTTGGATTTGGCCTTCAAGGTTATTTCAAGGTCAACTGTTTGTTTTTTAATGGGGACCCTAATTTTTAAGACGGTTTTAAAGTATTCTACTTATTTCTGATAATACTCGTTTAAACTTCGATTAAATTGAATTCAGTGAAATTTTTTTGAGAATCTTATATGTTATGGAGACCTTTCCAAAGACCAAAACAAAAAAAAAAAACTTTCAATCAATTTTTATTTATACCTTTATTGTTGATGAAAAACACGGTCGGTAACTGTTCAACTTTAGAACAAGGTAAAAGGTATATACATTCAGGAATCACATTATTAATCACACTATGCGAACGTCCGCCAGGTCTATATGAGAGTGGGTGGTGCGGGTGGTGCGAGTAGGCGGGAGAAGCTACTAGTACATTATCGTGCAACGTTTACGAACGATGTCGCGACCTTATCATCGGAATGTACGAGAATCTAGCGTGTTGATGCCTTTTCATCTCCTCGGCAGGCAGTAAGCATCCTTTCCTATTATACTTGCCCAACCTAAACTTATGTTTCTACTGCGCCCGCAAGCTCGGCGGCACATATATATATTACGAAAAGCTCTCTTTGTAATAATCCAACACGATCTCTATTACAAGCTTGTCCAAAACGACATATATACATTCAAGCTTTTTTTCATGCAGTTGGCTCTCGCACGTGCATTGAAATGTACCTTCGAAAGAGAATGGCGCCTGCAGAGGCCGCTATAATGTTTAAATCGCTACCATTGGAAAGCCGAGCTTTCTTTCCGCGGAGCATAGAAATATATACATATATATTTTTTTTCTTTTCTTTTATTTCCGACGAGCTTTTCATACCAGTATATATAGTGAACGAAAGAAAGCTGCGTGGTGAATGTTTCAACGCCTCAAAAATATTGTATTTCCGCATGTATTCTTTGTTTACATCGGATAATTCGATATACCCGTGCATTCCCTATACTAATATTGTATAGTTTTTTTTAATATTTCAATTTTTAAGGTAATCATTTTAATTATATTACGTAACTTGTTATTTTTTGTTTAAATTGAAATTAAAATTTTATACACTAAGCCGCTTCTGCAGCAAATTTGTTACCGACAATTCAACACAAATTTTATCGCACTGCATCCTTTTCTGCTGCTAGGAGACAAAGTTTGAAGTATTTCCCTTTCACATATACGTTTGTTTTCATTCAAAGTTCGTCCCCCTCGAACGCAGTACCACCCTCCCCTCTAAACTCATAATATTTACATTTTCAATATTTACAATTTACAAAAGAAATGAAAATGTCATTTTTGACTTAATTGACTTAGTTCGATTCATTCATATCGTAACATAAACTATAAGCATGTACTTGGTAAAAGATGACATTATTTTTTTCGGTTCACTTTCAATTTATTTTGTGTAGTGGGAGCAGGGGGAAGGAGGGGGGGGGGGGCAGAAATTAAAATAGAGAAATGGAAAAAATTAAAGTAAAGGAGGTAATTAAAAAAAAAGGGGGGGGGGTTCAATAAAGAGAGCTAAATTAAAGGAAGTACTACTTATTTTTGAACCTATATATGACCTGTGTGGATCATTTTATCAATTCTAGAAGTACATTTAGAAAACACTTTTCCACAACTGAAATAATATGTATATAAACACTTTTCAATACCGTCAACTGTATCAATTGAATTGACTGATATCAGTCGGATATTGGCAGTAAAATCCAATACGTTGTTATTGGTTAATTCCGAATTCAACCCGGAATGTTCGAAATGCATATATATATACATATAGCGCTCAACTAGTCTGCGTCTAAATTGTGCGGTTGAGGGTACACACGCATACATACATACGCTGCATGTATACATGTGCGAGTTATTCCGCAATTTCGCGCGGTTGATAATTTGACTGCTATAGTGCAACAGTTACGCTCAATATGTGCGCGTCGGGAGGCTCGTGAAATTCGTCATTTACAATTAAAAATTTACGTCGCCACAGCGTTTACTGTAAAGATTTCGATAAGAGCGTCGTATTAATTACACTTTGTATGCATCGTATTAATTACGTATAAATCATAAATACGTAAAGGTGTTCTATTTTACGACAATTCTTGTTTGCTATTTTTTTGTTATTATTATTACAAAAGTATAACTACAAAATTTATATGTTTATACATTTTTAATAATAAGTAAAGATTTTAGAATATAGTTTCGGTCTCTCTTTTTGGAGGAGTTAATTTTCTTTTTCGCATAGTGTATAGAACCTCCCAAATTTAAACACCATATGTATATAAAACCTCTCATATTTAGACAGTCCATTCCATGTTTCTTGTTTCATTAACACCTACAACATACACAAACGGTGAACTAAGACCGTATACAACGTGCTATTGTTTTCTTAATTTTTGTTGCCATCAATTATATCTTTTAATTTGCATGATCCTATATAGTGTAGATGTCAAGGAAAATATTTTCCCTATATGTACATAGGTATTATATATTTGTGCCTTGAAAAAGGCACGTGCATTTATTTAAAAGCCTGCACTCAGACTTGCGATATGCAAAGCCGTTAAAATGTTTTACTTCCCAAGCGTGCTCTTTTTCAGATTTCTCAAAATATCGAGCGCATCTCGTTCCTTTCATCGCACATTCAACCGAGTACACACTCAAATTTCTCAAAGTTGCTGCGAGGCTCTATTCGACGAAGGGTATTCGTCCTCGTCAGGTGCATTGCTGCAATCTGATGTATAAAGCCCGATCTTAATCTACATATATATATACGCCGATGTGACCAGGAATACGAACTCTTGTTCTTAAATCTTATTTCGAAATGGTATTCGTAGAGACAAAACATGGATACCAGTAGAAATACTCGCATTATAAAGACGACTCCTCTTATCTCCCTTTCTCTGCGGCTCTCGTGTGCGAAAGGGAACTCGAAAAGATATTCGGCGGCACCACTACGACGTCACGCCCGGCTTGAATTCGCTACGGGGGTTCGTTCCCCAAAATTCGATCCAACCCCTCGTCGAGATAGCCGACCTTGTAAAATTATCCGGCTCTCCCTAGGAGAGCAAGTGCACCAGCCCTATACGTACACCCCTGTGGTTTTCCTACCTCCCTTCTCTATATATATATGCTTCCCTACTTCTAGACGAGAGAGAGAGAGAGAGAGAGAGAGAGAGAGCCTCAAGTGTGTTTCCGAAGCTTATTTGTGTGAGTGACGAAATGGACTTGTTATTTACCTACTTAGCAGAAAGAACTAGGTTATGCATCTTCGAAATAAATGGAGTAATGATAATTATGTGCTTGGTGTGGAACAGCGCTAAGGACGGGATAATCGAAAATCGATTTATTTCACTTTAATTCGGAAGTGTGAAGAATGTCACATAAAAAGTTTGACAAATTATGATGACTACTTTTTTTTACTGTTTCGTGTCATTTTTTAGCGTATTCATGTCTTATGTTTTATACACTTTAAAACTCCATGTAAATAATTGCGTGTAATAATATAAAAATCGCAAGAAATTTAAAAAATAACACATTAATGCGTGTCGTTCAATTCTGATACAGTTTTGTCATTTATTATTCTATATATACAAAAAGCTCACTTGGAATCCTCAATTTAAATATAATTAAATTATGATAATTAAAAAATAAATGTATTCTTTATTATTATACATTTATATAAATATTTATGTACTACTCAATTACAACGAGGATCTCGGATTTGTAAGTGATTTTGGCATATGAGCAATAGCATCACATGATGATAAATGCAGGCATTTCCTTATTTACTGCTAAACATTATTGGTTTAGTCGTGGATTGGTCCAGCTAGAATACTTGACTGACCATCCTTGAAACGTCAAGCAAAAAGCTCCCGCACGCACCTCGCGCGATTTACGATCCTTATTACGATGCAAGTACAGTACTCATTGAAATGAAATGGGTAATGGACAATATTTATAATGATATACATGCATCTTAGCTTTCACATGAAGCTCAGATCGACAATTTTCTTATATTTTATTTAATTTGCTGTAATTAGATTTGAAGTCGTTGTCATCTTGGTAAATATTCAATCTTCTACTAAAACTTCTGATAATATATATGTCCTGTAGTAAGGTATTTCGTAAAAAGGGGCTCCAAATCATGAACTGAAAGAAAATATAATATTGATTTAAAGGTCAAAATTGAAGGAAATGGTATCTCGTGTTACGACGTTCACCGAATATATTTCCAATTCCATCGAGATTCCCTTTCGGAAACGTCGCGAACTATTAAAATATAATATATCAACATTTTGAGAATTTGCCGCAAGATCTCTGCGCGCGCCCTACGACTCTCGTTCTGCGTGCCTCGTACTGATAAATATGCAATTTTAATGGGCACTCCCGTAGTTCAAATTGCCCAGGACTTGAATTTCCCTTGGGGTCCAAGGCACTACGCGTATATGCAGGACAACGTATCTGTATAATTGATAGGAAACTGCTCAGGAATTCATCTCGTTTGCAACGGGTGTGATACGAATACGAGTTTGACGCGTAAACCCTTTGACGGATACTCCTGGTGTTCCATGTGCATGGGGTTTATACGATACACATCGCCATCGGGTCGGGGCGAAATATTGGATTTGGCGATTAGCGGTGAAAAATTGTATCCTTTCAGTTTTCATCAAATGACGACGTCGTCTCGTATCTCCAACGAAACAACAAAAATGTTAGCTCCAATTGCATTTTTATTGTATAACGTTATTGATGATGGTCATAATTTTCATAACAAATAATTTTTTTTTGTTTTATATATTTTTTAATAACGCAATTCGTATTAAAATGAACAAGATCTTGGCATATTCTGTATATTAACTATAACGATAACTTTTTCAATTTGTAATCAATTTTTTTTTTCTTTATGTCATATTTATTATTACTTCCATTATCGTATAGAGGCCTTAAAAAAAAGAACATTTCTCATATTTTATTTAATGGATGATATAATGAATAGAAATAACAGAGATAATTGTGATTTTACCAATTTATTCTTGCTTTTTTCCCATTTTTACATTTATTTTTACATTATTGCATAGAAATGTAGAAATGTAAACAATGTTTAGCCAATTCTTAAACAATTTCGATTTTTAACACGCTAAAGGCATACAGAAGGAATGGATAGAATAACAAAAAAATGTTAAATTAATACTTTCCTTCTTAGATAAATGTATCTTACGGAGATTTTGAGAATAGAATATAATATCAAAAATACTACTAATTGACTCGATAACAAACAAAATTAGAAACTTATTTATGATATTAGAGTTTAATACAACTGAAAACAATTTACAGATTCTAAATCAACGTTAAATCTGAAAATGATGAAGTCATCCTGAACATGGGATCCGCGACAACTACAAAGCGTCGACATGACCGCTGACGGTGTATAACATCTGTCACAAAATACATTACATACAACGTATATATATAATCCCAACTATACCATGCACGTATATCATGAAAATGCATACAATAGAATTTATTAAAATTTATGTGAATTCTAATTATATTGCGTTGATTGTCTTTACCAACATGTGTTTTAAGGAAAACAAGATATAACATTTTGAAAAAAATTATTTCCTTTCATAAAAAATTTATACAAATTCATAAAAAATGTGGATAATTTTACTAAGTAACTGCAATGTGCATTAATTTTAATGTACACAAAAATGTAGACAATTCAATATAAAGTAATTGAATCTAAATGCTCGCTAACTGAAATGTAAAGCGCATGTCCATAATATTCATCCGCTGTCACATATTATATTCAAATTACGTAACTAAAATGTAATGTCCTTAATTATAACCCAATTTTCTTTACGTACATTAAAAGACTTTTAATGTACCTGCTTAAAATTTGCTTGCATTATATTTCATTAAATTTAATGTATTTCCATTTTACATGAGTGTGCTTGAAAAGAAAGGTGAAAAGACTGCGTCTAGTAAATTCATGATAGTAACCTCGAGCTCATCTTAAGGAATTTAGAGAGTAGCTACAAGAACTGCCGAAGATGGAGAGAAAATCAGCGAGTATTTATATTACATCGAAACTCAATTACCTGTATATTTATGTATGTAGTTTTACTCTTCAATTTTCAGTAAACATTCAGCAACGCCCATTTTTAATTTTTCTTATACTTCATATTCACAATATATGTTACCGAGATTTTCTTAATTCGAAGCCCATCAACTATAGACATCGTTCATTATTTTTAATATAATTTAAGATTAAAGTGATTGACTGATGACCTGACAAAACTACATAAATTATCAGAACAAGATAAACTCTCGTAAGAAATTTCTAACATTGATATATTTGGTATATTTTGTATACATTTCTGTATAATAAATGATAATTAATAATGTATAATAAATGATAATAATAAATCAACCATTTTTGATTATCACTCCAGTGAATATTCATTTCATTTTTGTATCGTGGAGATTTTATTTTTTAACTCCAATAAAAGTAATTTAATTTAATTTAATCATATAAAAGACAAAATATGAAAAATATGATTACAAACAATGCTATATGTTCCTTAAAAAACAGTACTTTGTTCTTAAAAACATCTTTACATTAAATTTGTAAACTTCTAATACATATGTTGTATTTCCTACAATTTTTATTTCCATTGAAATAAGAAAAGAATGAAGCTATATGAAGTGATTGTCTAATTTATTACTGCTATACTTCCGAGTTATTCCCAACCAAGTTTAGATAAGTATATATTCAACCAAAAACGTACAACTTCTTATTAATATATAGTAAGTATTTATATCTATAGTAAATTCTATATATAGAACGATAGTATGGTGCGTACTCGAGGTTGATCGCTACTGCCGGTTTTTCTGGTCTCATAAATTCTTTTCATCCTCGTCCTTTCTTCCGCTGCTTTTCATCCTTTTTTCTAGATATGACTTATCTCCTTTTCGCTTCACTAACAATAGAGCGAACTACGTTTACGCGCGATTCAGTTCCCTAATTCTTCCCTATTTTTAAGACGATTTTTCTTTGATTTATTACCCGCAATAAGTTCCGTCGCCTGCTAATAACATTTTTCTATTTTTCAGCGTCTGTTTTAATAAAAATCTGTAATGTTATTTTCATTCTTTATAAAATATTTGACATAATATTTTGAGGATGTAGAATTCCAACATTCTTTTATATATCCCTACAAGATGAAAAGATGAACACACATGTATACATATATATTTTTTTTTATTGTCTGACTTGCTTATGAAAAAAGACATCTACCATTTCTTAATGACGATGTATAATCGACTTCAGAGAAAAATTTTAATTAATATATATATACACACATCATTTGTTAAAAGTACGTATAATTTTGTCATTCATACCACAGGCATTAGAGGGAGTAGGAAGGGAAATAATCCCATTTATATTTTTTCAGTAGACATCGGTAATAACAGTAAGCCGAAAGAACGACTGATTCCGGGATTTCAGATTCTTACGGGAGCCCTCTGAAAGACTCTCAAATAATCAGGTCATACGCAGGATAATATGTTTATCAATATTAATGATTTTATATTAAGTTTATTTATACGAATTTCGTCCACCCTCCAAAAATAAACAAAGTTTCGGAAGCTTCCAGATATATGTATACGTGCTGCGATTAGCCGATTGCTTCTATATATATATATAATAATGGCAGTAGGATTTCACATGAAGTCGCTCCCAACCGAAATCGGTTTACGCTTTGGGGATGTTAAACTTTGCAGTGGAACGTATTTACGTGCCAAGAACTGTATATTGTAACTCGAAAACTACTGCAATACTGAGATTATTATTGTTGTACGCGAAATAGCCACTGCAATATTTGCGTTGATATAAGTGTTATAATTGGTTATTGTTTCGATAAAATAACGATAACGTATGTATCTATTAAATTTTGTGATTATCATTAAAAAATAAAAATAGAAAAATAGAAATATGAATCATTAATCTTATTTATCTCTTAATACATATATATATATATATATATATATATATATTCGAAAAAATATAAACTTTTTATTATTTGTTTAACGTTCTTATCGTTCGCTGTTGATGGCATGAGATTTCGTCGTATGCTCGCTGATTCATACAGAAATATATTTAATTTTGCGAAAAGTCACGTTGCTCATGAATGTCGCGACCAAACATGTTCTCTTCGTAATGTTTATATACCCAATGATATACTTGACAATGAAAAACTGCAATTTTAACGTAAACATAAAAAATGTCAATGTTCGAAGCAACGCATATAGACCTGATTCTAACATGTATGTATATAATCTTGACTGCGACTTGGTGCATTTAGTAACCGGAGAACAGAAAATGAAATTATTATTAGCTGGCAAAGCCAGCATCTGTTGTCGAATGAGTGTTTTTGATTATGCCACATGCGTAATCGCCTGAAGCGCCGCCACTGCGCCTCCTCCTCCTATATATATATATATGTATATATACATATGAAATCGCAGCAACAGTGCACTATAGCGCCAGATTACGTAACGACGAATATTGTCATTACGCGGGCATTACTCCTGCAATTATGTATGCAAATACCTGAAGAACTCGCGTGTAATCTGATATCCACAATTGTGAACGCTGCATAATCACGTATATATATCGTACGTTTCGCTTGTTTTTTGAATGAGTTTAACTCATTACACGCGAGTATTCTTCGCATCATTACACAAGCAGTTCATACACATTTCAACAATATATACTATATAGTGATATATATTACGGAAGAAACGTTAAAAAAAAATAACAAAACTTCTGAGTCAGAGCCTATAATAAGAAAATACACAATTGCAAAATGGTGCATATTTTTTAAATGACTGCCACCTTGTATGAATTATCTTACAGATTAATGAACATTTACTTTATTGATACGTTATTCTTCTCACACGTCATTAAAACTCGGTTTCTACAGCTGAAACTGGTGTTTTTTCTTCTATCTACAATCTACAAGACTGTATATGAAATAATTCCCGTTCAGCTACTGCGCATATATAGTTATTAATATAAACGTATTATTGTTGATCATTTATACAAATTGTCATGCGTGTACGATAATTTCATAATTTTATTCCCGTCGACTATTGGAATGCGTGAATGTAAAGTCTATATACGCGTGTAGTTTCAAGTTTCGGCGTGACCAGTTTGTTTGTATTAAATTTTACGACATCGATCGATTGGCGAATCGAGTGGGCGTGGTAAGTATAAAATTTATCGATATAGACCCTACCGACAATTCGGTTCACCGTTTCACAGATCGATTCAAGGACGAATATATGAAGCCGTAGAATCACAAGTAATTGGTAAAACTATAATAAGTTTTATATGTAACATTTATTACAAATTTGAATCAATTGAAGTTTAAGATTGAGAACGAGAAATTAAAAACATAACAAAAATGTTCTACACTGTTCACAATTTTTAACACAATCAGGTATATATAAGATGCATGCAGACATGGTGTAAAATAGATTTATCCTCGTCTCCATCAGGGAAATTTGAAAATCAAGCCAAATTATTTCTGTTTATTCTGAAAATAGCCTGGCTTAATTTTACTGTAAAAAAAAAGAATTTGTTATCTTATATTGAAAAAAATTGGAAGCAGCAATAAGATACCCTGCGATTACCGAAGTTGCAATGGCATTCGACATTAAAATCAAAAAAATTATCTGAAAAACGTCACCAGCCGTGAATTTCACACATTGAAAAATAACTGTGTAATTTCGCTTCCACTAGTACCGTACACACACAATTTCGCCATTATGTAAATTTATGTAAAAGAAATCGTGAGCGGAATATGTTAAGAGCGGGAGTACTTTTTTGAACGTACCTGTAATTGTGTTTTGCGTTCATTAATTAACACGTCCACACGAATATACTTCGCGTTACTTCACGAATGGTATGCAAATTAAAGCAAATATCAACACACGACGTCTGTGTTAATAATTCAAGTGATAAATGCAGATTTCCGCAGTATCTACATAAATTAGTCCGGTATCGGAGTATAATAGTCTTCCGATAAAATCATTATTCCATTCTGAACAGCCCGAGTATATATATACTTCGAGAATATGCTTGAATTTCGGCGTTTCGCACGCGTTAATGAAGAACTTCCGTTCCGAAAGTTAACGATTTTTTTACACGGCATCACCAGCTCATTTGATATCATATTGCCGCACAATTTTGACGGTCATACATGCATGAAATAGAAATTTGATGAGTGAAGCCATACTCTGAATGTATGGCGCCTATTTACTAAGGCCACGTATTCAATTTGAGAAATGCGGCGCCAACTATATGCCTGGCCGCGCCGAGTGATAATTGATAATGACTGCACGAAAGAGGAGTAACCAAGATATATACGACATTTGCCACTCGTTGTGCGAATATAACCCGGGGTCCATAATAACTCTCGCATTATACGCGAAGACCTGTAATAAAAGGGACGTCATCTAGTCGGAGCGCGAAGAGGGTGGGTGGGGGTGATAGAAACAGATCGGGGCGCAATCTCTTATTAGCAGGCAGGATCAAACGGAAAGCGGCGGCCCTTTCCCTATATACCTACCACTAGCTTTATATAGGGAGGTCTACTCTCTCGTCTCTTTCACCATCTATAGCTCCGTTCCACTCTTAATCTCTCCCTCGCATGTTCCTTATTCTCGCATCCTGCCTTTTTGTCTCCTTCATTTGGCTTCTTTCTATTTTCCTGCTCTCTTCTCATTTTTCTCAATTTTCCCTTCAACTTGTGCGCTCGTGCTCGCCTCTACTTTTCCGTTTTTCTTTTTACTCTCCTTTCAAAATTGATTCACTTTGTAATTCTTCCATCCTCATTTAGTTCAGACCTTGCACGCGTCTCGAGCGATATACATATATATGTACATAGACGCGTTTAGGTTTCGAACACCCCAGCGAAAGGGTTATACGCCGGAATTTGCGAGTTTCAGATCTCGTGAGCTGTAGTAGGTATCCTTCTGATTTTCCTCTTTACTCCTCTCATCATATGTACGAGCTGCAAATGTGCAAATACAGTACGCAACGGGCAAGCATGCATGACAAACGGTGAAGACTGATAACGATTCGCAAATACGAGTTTGGGCTATAACTGGATATTGAACCCGACGAGCAGTGCCCATTTATTTTGTCGCTCTTCGATATTTCCCTGTCGACCGGTCTGAAAGGGAGTTTAATTTCTGCAAAATCAAAAGCCTCTATCTACAATTTCGCGATAAAAAAACTGGCGCAACTGACTAAGGAAAAGCAACGACGAGGCTTTGGCTTGGTGCACGGCATAGACGTGAAATCTGTAATCATAATCACGATACCATTGCGTTCAGGGCTCTGATGAATGGCGTATAGAGACCGAATTCAGAAAGCTTGTTGTTTAATGAAAAGTATGAAAAGTTATAAAAATACAATAATTGCGTAGAATTTCAGTATCTATATTTAGACCAAGAGATAATTAAAGAACCTGAATTTAGATTTGGATTTCGAGACGCTATATTATTATCATCAGGTTACTTTTTCATTATTTATCGCCTGTAAATAACAATCTCCGGATGATGCGGTGTGTATTCTACTTCTAAATAATTAATTTCTATTTTTTAGTTATTATTCAAAACTCATGTTTGGAAATTATTTTTATACAATCAGTTCCATGCACGTAAAAAGTGGCATTTATGAAAATGTACATGATGATAAAATGAAGATGCGAATCCTGACGTGTGAATTCTCATAACGCGCACCCCTCACAATATGCGTACCACAATTTTCCCCAAGGACTGACACATGCATAATGGCGCTTTCCAGTGCAAGTCTTTTAAATTCTCATATATATATATATATATTTTTATTTTTTTTTTTTTGGTAATTCCTATTTGTGTAATATAGTATCGTCGTCTGTTTTAATTCTAAGCACGCACCTCGCAAGCTTTCAAATGCGAAAAATGTCAAACTATGATTTGTAGCACTTATAGGGGTACAGTAAAGCGGTTCGCTGTCGATTCCTATAACCTAAAATATTCAAATTATTCAAATTATGCGCATTTGTATGTTTGATTCGAATCGTAGCCCAATTATCAATTGATTTCGCTGAAATTTGAACCTAAAATATAGGTTTTGATTAATTTCAATATTTTAGGTTACGGATAGAGTTAGCAGCCTACATCTTAATATAATAGAAAGATTATTATTGTCATTCAGGAATGCATGTAATTACATCCAAGAATATCGCGAAATGCAATATAGGGTATAATGTCGTAAACGAACATTCGTATATAAATAACATTTTCACCTATTGTGTGTCTGACCTTTTCACTCCAATTTAATTTTTTACTGCTATCGACCTTATACCTGGATAAAACTGGAGGAAATTATATATTTATGAATGGTTTTAAAACAAAAACCCAATTTTGTACATAAAGTTTTGGTGAAAAATGGAAGTCGAGAGATGTATAACGCAATGTACGTAAGTAATTTCTTTCGGCTGGAACTTATTTCGAGCCAATGTCACTATAAATACAGCCCGAGAGGTTTATGAGTTCCGTAGTAAAAAGTAGGTTTTATAGGCACGGAGATATCTGAAGCACAGTTCGCGAACACCTATACGTTCATAAAGATGTGTACTCCTCAGACCGTGTAACGTATATATAAGGTAGTGCAATACCGTATAGTTCGCTGTAGATAACGGACGAATATATACATACATACATATAACCGTAACGTCTGTCCGGCACAGATACGTCACTGACGAGTCACGCCGGATAGCAATGCAGACACATCCCGCACGACTTATGTACGTCACTTATATGTATGTATGTATTTCAGTATATATATAAGGTTGCGTTAAGAGATCAGGATCGGAGCCGGAAACGAGCACGGGCTGTGCGTGACACGCATCGTCGTGCGAACTTTGCACTCAGGTATGTATTATAGCCGCATGCAGACCTTGTATAAGAACGCACGAAACGGTAGCTTTAGCATTTTTTTTTCTTACCTCGGCGTACGAGACGAGACACCGTGCGGAAGCATCGATGGATCTATTAAAATCATTCCACTTTCGTTTGGTCGGCTTCGTAAAGATTTTCATCTATTATTAAAATTGCAGATGATTACAATTTAGAATTTACCATTTAAATATTGATCAACATCTATTTTTGAGAAGATATTCGAAACATTGTTCAAATTCAATTTCATTTTTTTTACAATTTTTTAAGCTCCTATATAAAATACTTTCATTAAAGTGTTTGAAACTGTATAACGAATATTTGCCAAGCATGCATGCGGTGTAATATTTAGTACAGGACAATGTATAGAATGATCACGTGTATAAAATTTCTGGCATACTTCACGATCCACAATATCTCGACATCAATATAATCGTAGAAAAAAACCCTAATTTATTAAATTGTTTTAAAAAAATTAACAGAAAACAACGGAAAAACAATAGGTTAACAACATTTGTACAATTTCATTGAAAATTTAACAGCACGATTAAAGCGAGCGTATATATGTGTGCGCGTGTGTGTGCGCGGGAAGAACTTCGCGGATCCCATAAACACGATGGTATCTCTTTGACGTGCCCACCTGCAATTCCACCAAATGAAATTCCGTTCTACGTAGTTCCCTTATGTGCGCAGGAGAAACTGACTGACGGCAAGTACTGTGACAGCGAATGCAAGCAAGGGAGGAGGACGGACTGACGGACAGAAGGGCGAGGTAGAAAGAGAGGAAGAGGAAGAAAAGGGGTGGAGAAAAAAGCGCTTAAGATCTCCGGCGACGGAAAGACAAAGAGGCATTCCGGAAACTAGCGGGCATCAGCTCGTTTGTCAAGAGCAACCTACGCGTCAAGGCGAACACAAAATTTGTATATATGCGCTTCGAAACTATAATTGTTAACTGTCGAAAGAATGTTGAAAAGCTTATATTTTTATAATCTAATAATAGCCTAATTTTGGTTATCTATATATACATCGAAAGACGATGTTATTATGCCAAGTAAAATAAGTACACGGAGAGAAAAATATGGTACCGGATAACACAATGATGGTACCGGTTACCATCTTTAATGCTACATATACGGACTGGAATCTAGATTGTAT
>JAPYZR010002738.1:0-15948 GCA_030522945.1 Trichopria nigra
CGGTAAACCTGGTCGCGGCAGTGCCCGAACCGTGAAATACCGAGAGTGCACGAGCGCCCGTGCGATGGCGTTGCTGCGACTCCGTTTTTTTTTCAGTGTTGAACCTCAAGTGAAAACGTAGATTCACTCAAGCATTATTCCGCACTGATAAATATTCGTTTGAAAAATCTATAGAGGCTATTCTGTATGTTATTTCAAGCAAACGTTTCGTGAGATGTAATGAAATCTTTGTCAATTTGTCTTCATTCATTAGAATAACTCGATTCGTTTTTCGTTCATCTTTGAAATTAATATTATTTCGTAATAAATAAATAATTGAATAAATCACGCACACACACCCACACACGCGTACACAAATATATATCTATTTTATTACAATTTTGCATTTTTAATTGTTCTTTAATATTAAGACCATATTTGCGATATATTGTTTTTATTAAAATAAAAATGAAAAAAAAATATTTATTTTTGCAATA
Organism: Trichopria nigra; assembly: GCA_030522945.1. Taxonomy (NCBI): domain Eukaryota; kingdom Metazoa; phylum Arthropoda; class Insecta; order Hymenoptera; family Diapriidae; genus Trichopria; species Trichopria nigra. The sequence continues at coordinate 477 of JAPYZR010002738.1, forward strand.
GAGACTCGAATGCACATAAATAAAACGTTAGTAAAGTATAAACATAGTAATAGATATTGAGTGATTTTCATCACATATCACCGTAACCTTTTTTTAAGATTTCGAAAATCGTTAGAATTGTATAGTTTACTGGTTAACATATACTTCGGGAATAGTGTGATAAATTTCGCGAATTCATTATTCCGTTTTATTTTCTGAACTGTCAATAAAATTTATGAATTCATGTCAACGAGCAAATCATTTTAGAACGGAAAACTTTTTTCATAGCTCAAGTACAAATCGTATCGATAAATTAAATTGTTTATGGCCTTCAAAATTATTGTTCCGGTCACGTCCGGCGGCTGGGGCGATTTATGCGAAACAATCGGCAAAACGAGGCGTAGAGTAGTCGAATGAATTTACGCTGACGTATCCCGATGTCATTCGCACGCACAATCACTCGAATCATGAATCACGAAACCTTCGCTCGTCCCATGCCACTCCACTTGCTTTGTCTATCACCAACTATAATTTCCTCTTGACCCGCACACTCGATTGTTTATGTTGACGGAGACACGATAACCGTTTTCGCGTTGACGTCCGATAATGACGCAATTCGCAGCTCTCTCTGGTCAATCCGTACAATCGTTTTCGAATAGCGAACCTTAGCATGCAGGGTGTATCGAAATTGGAAGTACTTGATCCCATTTTGGTTGGCAAAATGTTGTTAGCGTACACAAAATGATCACGTACGATGAACATAATTTGACCATGTTCTGTAATCAGTTTCACAGGGGATTGACATCGTAATGATGTCTCAATAACTTATTAACCTTATGTAACTTTTTTATCGTAAAGGACGACTTTCTTTGTAGTACTGAAGATTTTTTTTTTTTTGACCTTTTATAACTGTGTTTTCAGGAAACTCTATGACATGCATTCTGTAAACTTACTAAAGGTGGAAGAATATAAACCAGAGATGTCAAAGCAACCATAGAGGCTATGGAATTCTAGGATGGGTATCGAAGGAAGGGCTTTCGTGCGATGGCGCCTGGCATCTTTAGCAACTATTTTGGAATATCACGATCACATGACGTCTACGAGATTTCCATTCAGTCCGGGAATTCGGCAAGGTAATAAATTTGACCCTTTAATGGAAATGAAGTCAATAGGGAAATTTTCCGATCCAGATACTGTGAAATTCTATTTTCATCGCTGAGAAATAAATGGTACCTACTCTCTCTCTCTCTCAGTCAGATAACACCGCGTTGTGGAGTTTCTGCAGAACATCGAGGAATTAATCATTTCGCAATGGAGCAACAATTAATCGATCGATACTTTGGAAAACAAAGATTCCAGTTATAAGCCTGCACGATGTGCGGCATCAACGAAACTTCAATCCGGGTTAAGCGAATGCCACTCATGTCGAACAATGGCTCTATCCGGAAGGGCTTCATTGTTTTGTCGGCGCCATTGTAATGATCTGAAATCAAAGTCAAAGCTTCTGAACGTCGACAATATACCTTCTGCGGTGCACAAAGCCGAAAGCTTATACTCGACTCACCGAGCATGCCGTTCCTTTATCGCGAACGATCACACTTGCAAACTAGGGGACGCTGCGCACACCGCCGCAAGTTCCCAACTTTGTATGATTGATACGCCTTGCTCAAGTTTTCTTTACATTATACCGTGTAATTTACTCTCTGTTTATCCTTTTATCCTTACTTAGCGATGGCAATTCAGGATGTACTTTCAAAATTGGAACCCGCGTTCATAAACAAATGACGATTAAAAGTTTACGATTATTCATCCGATATTGCGTTCTAATAGCAATTGGAAAACCGTATATCAAGTATATATTTCATCTAGCTCGTATGAGTCGAGACATTTTTTATGTGCAAGTTCGCGTGTCAAGGAAATTTATGTGGCGTTTATTAGAAATTTTACAGAGTTTCGCAAATATACGCAAATCTTTTAAGTATAGTAATTCATTGTTCATTCGCCATGTAAATAAATTCCAAATAAGATACATGCAGAAATCCACAATTTATCTGTTAGAAATAATATTGGATTGAATTAATGCCGGCATATGGATCGTGCTATTTTTGTCACGGGCTCAAAGTATGCATTTTTCCTTCATATATATAGGTTTAGTATCAACTATACGTATGGCCAATAAATTTACCAAATAGAAACGTACCGAAGGCCGCAGGGGCGAAGCCCCTAGTTTATTTAATGTTAAATTAATTTATGAAAATTAAATAAAACTCCAATTTAAATTAGATAAACTTATACTATAATAATAAATAAATGAATATATATGCATGTCTAACGTAGGGAAAAATTAAATTTATAGTTTGTTTAGTAATGCAGAAGATTAACTGTCTTTAATTGATCAACAAATCGCTGTTAATTTTTCATCATCACAATTTAGTGTAGCATTACGACGTTGACCTACTTTCCACACGATTCACTGAAATATTCATGTACAATCATAAGTTCGAACAGTATCGATGAACTCACCACTACCATTGTTATTCTGCTTCACGAATAATGATTACTGTACATACCTGTAACAGACAAAAAAAATGATAAATTTAATTTTGTCTTTTGAATTGTGGAGAATTAATTAGTCTATAAATCAATAATATTCACTACTCACACTTATATGTATTTTCATTATAAAATTAGAATAGTACATTTCATTATAAATTGCACTAGTAACTATAACGACATTTTTCTTAAATATTTGAATTTCCCGCTTACCCTTAAAATAAACTTATTTTAAATTAATTCATTCATACATAATAACGTGTTACTTATGTTCACCTCTTTATATTATAGTAAGTGCAGTCAACTGCATGAGAAAAAGTTTGCTTTCGAAAAATAATATATTTTTTTCAAGAAGAGGCGCGAAATACAATTATATTTTTTTTAAAGCCATCGGCAAATTTCACTTCATAATTTTGTTTTGACAAGTGACAAACCTTTTTCAAGAAGCAAGGGTCGAGGGGTTTAATCAGTTATTTATCATAATAAACTTAAAATCATTTGGTTTAAGTAAAAATTCAGCAGCAATTAGTAAATAGAATAGCAACAGAAATAGATGCGGGTTTATGAAGATAATGATGACCTTTGAATAGGGTAGTAAATAGAATTCAGTGTCAGTTAAATCGAATATTTGTATTGATGCGGAACGTGAAGTTAAGGGCTTCACTTGAAATCCATAAACACGTAGCAGCCTCTCCTGATGCGGCTGTAGTGAATCAGTGGGTGCGCATACACAGATTTACAATCGTTCGGGGATTTCGAAATCCCATGATAATGACAGAGAGAACAAAACATACATAAAGCAAGATCGAGGTAGACAACAAAAAGACAGAGATATATAGATCGTGAGAGAGAGAGAGAGAGAGAAACGTCGAAGGTGATAGAGAACGTGCGAGTGACAGAAAATGGTAAGACAAGTGAGTGAGAAAGATGAAGACGATGACGCGAACACAAATAGTCATAAAATGGAATACATATAGAAGGAGGTAGGGAAAGATAAAGTGCTATGAGGACGACAGAGAAAAGGCGAAGATGAAAGAGACGATAGAGCTATAAAGTCTACAGCACTGGAAGTTTATGGACGTTACACGCGGATTTATTACGATCGAGGTGGTGTGCTTCGTTTCTCGGAGACTTTTGGGGTATCATCATTGCCACCCCAAAATCCAATATCTTTTCACATTTGTTTACTCCCATAGTTTGTCCGTCGAGCGACCGATAAACCGAAATATCGAGAGGTTCAACGTCTAGCATTCATAAACTGTTTTTGGACAAAAGATCCTGTAACACACCAATACTTTCCTTTCATATATTTATTTACTGGAGGGTTACAAAATCGAAGTATTAAAATACGTATTGTCTGATTGCAAGAATCAACGAGGTCATCAATATTTTCCTTTTTTTTTTTATGTAACCGTCATCTTAGGAATCGTACTCGATGTAAGATTTATCTACATGACCAGGATGGTACTGAATGACCTATACTAATTTGTTCTGAAATACAAGAATGTAATATGAAAAGTTACTCGCTTAGATTCTGGAAGAATGAAGGAATTGTCTATATATAGTTCACTGTATTTCTACTTAAAAATAAAGTGAAATAGTCGACGAATTTAGTGGCCATTGCAAGACAAATCTTATGCCAAAGCAATCTTGCAATGAAAAGCACGTTAGTGCCATTACTTGAAGTCAGTACTACTACTAATGAATAAGTAAATATAATGTCAGGTTTAAATTGAAATGTTAAGACTGCCGAAGTTTTTACAATGTTCGTATACTTTTCGGAGATTTTCTGTGATTAAAAAGTTTCAGTTGCTTTTGTTGAGTAGATGAGTTTCTATGGACACTGGTGGAGCAAACTTCGATGTTTGCGAAACGTCGACGACTACACAGTTTAATTCTACCCATCTTATACGTTCCTACGACCCATCAACCAGATGTCTAGAATTGGAGTCTTTTATTGGGAGCGAAGACACACGTAGAATCATGGTGAACATCCTCTACTCCTAAAGCCGTAAGAATAAATCAATCTCTTTAATCGTGGAAAATCACCTAGAAGTATACTACTTGTACTATTTACAAATGAACAGTTATAGAGTGCTATTATATGCTCACCTCTATTGAAATGTACTCGATTTAGAAAGTGTCAGTTGTATATATGTAAGGATCAGAACGAAATAATTCCTTTGTTATAAATATTGATTTAGATCGATCATTAAGAAAGGGTACTGTCGGTACTTATGGTTCTTACAAAATAATTGTGTTTTTATAATAAAATTTTCTTTTAGGAAATGAATGATAAAATAGAGTTTTCTGGAATTGAGAAACCAATTTCACATCAGTGAAAATAAAGAAAAGAAGTAAGTAAACTAAACTTAAATCATAAAGAACAGAAAGAAGATTGCAAAAGTAAACAGTAAATAAAAATAGGTCAAAATTAACGGTACTAGACGTGACTCAAATTGCCAACAATGATATACTATAGTCAAGGAAAAACATGATAAATTAAATATAAACTAAGTAAAGTTCGAAAGTAGCACATGTCGAATTGCGTATTTATAAGATATTATATATATAATAATATAAGTAATTATCTTTTAATTCTGTGTGTCTCTGTGTGGGAAATCTTTCACATAAAAAAGAACCCGCATTGCTCAAAACATGAAAAACCGTATCATGCAACATCTCCTTTCTAAATATTGTGCTAACCTCATTACGTCACTACGGTAGCATCAAATCTTGAATGAGAACAATTTCGCTGAAATTGTTATGTTCACAAAGGTATGCAACGTTCTCCAGACTAATGAATATGTGAAGCAATGATTAATTTATATGTTGGAATAAATGAAAGTGACAGATATAATCTCCAAATGACTTATAGTTAAAAACACAGAAAGAAAATCTTGACGAAACTTTTGTTTACTTTCTCGATAATATAATAATTCATTACTTTCTTTTTTTTAATTGAAACTATATATATATATATATATATATATATATATATATATAAATAACAGCGGATTATAAAAGTAACGGATAATGTATGTAAAGAGAGGTAGAGACAAGCTCTAGACGTGAGACAGAAAGAAATAAATAAATATGAAAGAGGGGGAAATAGTTGGCATATATGACAAGCGGGACTGTGACACTTTTTCGAAGAGGTATTACCTCATTCAAACAAGTACTCCCACAAGACGACACTCGAGTTCGGTACCATCAGAGAATATCGCGTCCGGCCAACAGAGGAATGTAGTCTGTTTATTATTCTGAAGAACTAGTTATTGCTTGTAACATAAAATAATTCTGCTTTGTCGATGAACGCCGAGCAGGGCCCTGAAATATATGGCTCCTCAGCGATAATTGAGGTAAAGATACTATCAATTCCGTAATTCTTATCAAAGTGTTTGCCACCATCAATTCCTTCATGTCTCCAATGTTTTTTTTTGGATTGCCTCCCATACGTGGAGTGATTATCGATTTGTCGCAGAGTGCAACTCTTCGCATCACGATACAATTAAGAAAAAATCGAGGTTTCAACGACCCGAAGTCAAAGTGGTACGTCGCACTTTATTAACCCAACGCAGAGAAAAGTGGTCGTCGCACATCAATTAGAGATTTTTTTTTATTTCAACTTAAAGAGTTGTGCCTCCTTTCTTTCTCCCTCTCTTTCATGGTCGGTTCATAAAAAGTATAATTAATTCGAATGTACTTTGTTTATTTGTTAATATAATTATTTGTTATAATCAAAATAAAAAAAAAAGTAAAATCTTATAGATCGAAGTATAGAATTTGGTCATACGAACAAAAAAATTTTTTTTCATGAAATGTCTCACACATCACAATAAAACTAAAAATTGAATAAAAACATTTCTATATACATCACCACGCACTGCGTAGGTCACGAAACATGAATATAAAAATGCAAAAAATGCAAAAAAACTCAAAAAATGCAAAAAAATGCAAAAAATGCAAGAGGAGTACACCCTACAAATTTATTAGTAACAAAAGATTGATTAATGCTTTAAAATTGTCGGAAAAATACGGAATTTGAAGCTTATCGATTTTTAAAAAAGGATAAATTACGAGTTGAGATACCCACAATCTTCAATAAAATAATGTGTTAAAATTAAAAAATTGTATCTACCGTAATTTGATGAGGAATATGGCGAACGAATATTCTAAAGGCTTATATAAATTTTATAATATATTATAAAATATATAATCATACAAAGAAGATGGTGCTATCGTTTTTTCGGAAACTGGAAGAGGTCCAACGCACGCCCATCGCACAAAAATATTGACGTTGACTTTCTCCTCCATCGCAATCGAGTCTTTTCGTACGGTTCCTTTCGTTAATAGATCAAATCATCGTTTTTTTTTTTAATTGACCAATTAGAAGTTGAGATATACCAGATAATCAACTATCAACAAATAGTATAAGACATTATTTCGAATTTGGCTGATATTGTGATTTGGGCAAAATTAATGGTTTATTTAAATGTTAATATATATTTTTGTTACTTGATTTCGAATTTTTCACTTGTATATACTTATATACAATATATATTTTGCTTATTCTATAAGAATAATTTCAAATAACTACAATTCTTTCAATTTGCAATATTGATATATGAAACTTCTCGCGAAGCTTTCATTTTCATTCAACTATTTTATCTCCATATAAGATAATTGAAACAAATAAAAATTCTACATTCTTTCACGTCGAGAAGGTATACATAGAATTAATAAACGAATAAACAAAATTAATGATGCCATTAATTCAGCAAGATTATCAATACCTGAAAAATCGAATATTAGAGATTCTACGCGGGATGTGCAGAATCCAAAGAAATTATAGGAGAAATTCAATTTAAAAATTCAGTTGGCATCCAGTGGGGAAATGCTAAAACATACATTCATATTGCACTCGACTTCCTATCTAACAAGATATAACTTGTTTGGGCAGGGGTCAGTTGAACGAGAAGACATCGATCGAGTACGTATAGACGTTAAAGTATCTGACGGGTGGCATGGAAACGACATCTCAAGAGTACTCACGAAAAAACGACGCCGTGGGATGCCAAGAAAAATATGTATACATGTGCATCCACGACTAAATGTCTATAAATATGTATATTTGCATGCACAACTTTTCGTAAATATGAGTATATATATATATGGAATACTAAACGTGGATTTCTTGATATTTCGCTGATATTGAAAACTGAAATATTAATATATCTAACCAAATTCTTTCGTTTTGTATATATATATATATATATATGCTTCTTTGATAAGTATTCGTTTTGTTTTTCTTTTTTAAGGAGTTGAAACCAAGATATAATTGACATATATTTGAGTTTCAGCATTATTAAGAGATTTAAATGTGTCAGTAGCGGCTTTATACGTATATCGTGATATATTAAATATATCATTTGAACGTGTATATATTTAAATGTAATAAGAAAGCGCGTATATGCTCTTACGTCTCATGTATGTAAGCAAATAATATATTCCCGAATGTACGTACGCCTTCGCATGAAAACTCGAGAGTGTAGGATGGCATCTTCCGACCGACGACCCTTTCACGTCGTAGCTTTCAGTGCAGGTGTATTTGCAAACGCTTTTATTTTGTAGAGTGCATCGTCTGCGTTCTTCCAACCCTGCCCTCATCCCCTTCATATCCTCGCCTCAAGCTTCTTCCGGAAACCAAACGGTTAAAATTCTTACCGACCTGAAAGTCCATGGCAAAACTTTCATCACTCATCGCAACTGAGACCTTTCGGATAGCCTAACCTTTTTTTGATAATTTATATGCACATATATATATATTCTTGATCTAATTTACGGTACTCGGTACGTATTTATAATGTAGCACACGATAATTTCATTTGCTAATGGTTTCCCCCGCGTTTATTACTTATCTCTCCGGAATGGGTGATTAGGATAATCATTATTTGTTGTCTTTTAATATTCTAGAAACTGCAGTTGCGAGGAATTTAATAACTTGCGCATTCTGCATTTTAGCAGATATAAAGCTATTTACGACTCTTTAAATTACGATTCTCGTAGAAATCCGGGGTATGCGAGATAAGATTTAAAATTCACAATTATCATCGTTGGAGAATTCATATTCGGATATGTACACACCGAGCATGACAAAAAATACCGAATATGCATTCAGTAAGTCCATAAAATTATGTAAATGGTCCAAAATTTAGATAATAAGATTATATTCGAAAATCTCTATGAATATATGTTCTTCCGCAATATTGAGAATATATATACAATCATAATGTGATATAAACTTAATTTCCTGGTCACCATGTATACGTTGTAGTGGGTTCAAAACAGCGCGCATGCAGTGAAATGTGTTACATCCGGGTTTGGAAATATGCCAACTGATTAGCTAACTCTACAAATTTCCTCTTTGGCATGAATTCATGCTACGTTAAATCTTAATGTATTATATACATGCTTTAACTTACAAAATGCAACGATTTTTGTGCTTTCTATTAAAAATATTATATTTATAATATATGTATATGATGTACAATACATTATTGCAATGTCCGGCTTGGCATTTAATTATAGTGAGATGTAAATTGCCGTATATGTACGGGATATTGATGAAAGGGCTATTTACGTTTAAAACGAAATCCACGCGTGGATTTCCATTTCAAATTTAGGCTAAATTATGCGAATTGTATCTCGGATTCCTTTCAATTTTTACGTGACTGTATATCAAATTACAGCGGCTGGTCAAGAGATGGAGTAAAGCATGGCTCGGATGAGGAAATGGATTAGTACACATTTATACGCGGTGGGGTTCATTTCGTTGAAATCTCCATACATATGTAATTCGGAATGTAGATATAAAGTCAAATGTTAAATACTTGAAAAGGGAGTTGCAGCAGATTATACGAAGAAAGAAACGATGCACAGGGAGCAAACAAAATATAGAGAGAGTTTAATTTCCTTTGTTCAAAAAGATCTTACAAATTGTACATAGCGGTAATACAACGCTACATTTTGTAAATGGGTTTTTTAATTCTTAATTTTTAACTCGCCGACGTAATAGGCCTTTAGCAATTTCCAATGCGTATATATTATGAACAATAAAAAAAGAAAATCGGAATGTGTCCACATCCTTTTTAAATCCGAATGAATGAGAATATTTTTACATAATATGATTTACTTCAGTAACATTAAAAATGTTTTAACAGCAGAATATGACACGCTAAATGAAAATACCGACATAATTTCCGGTTTGATATAAAACACGACTACATGCATCTCCGTGTCGTAATTTTGAAGGGAATATGACAAATAGAACAAAAGCAAGTGAATTAATGGAAAATGTCAACAAAACACGGGCGTCAATAACTTAAAAAAAAAAATCAGATTTGCTATTTTATATGACTGAATGTCCAAAATGGTCTACGAATGGAGAACTTGGGCCATCTTTGGCCCCACTCCACGTTTTAAAGTAATGCAAAGGTGGCCACATATAGGACAATAATAATAAAGATTATAGAAAGTTCCGCGAATGAGACAGATGATCGGATATTGTTGATATCGTAACAAGTACATGAAGTGGACTCTCCCGTAGTGTTCTTTAGTGCGGACATAGAGAGAGGAACTGAAAATGCCATCCGCCGGACGAGTATAACGATAACTCCTCGAGGGAACGGTCTTATTGCGCGGAAATATCGCTCGAACCTCGAGTATATTCGCTGTGTTCAGGATAGTTTTGGCTGCGATAAGGTAAAGAGGAGTAGAACAGAGGTCAACTGTCACGGGCCAATCAGTTCAATTCACCGCAAGAACGTGCTTCATTCGACCCTAGTGCCGTTTCAAACTACCGAACTAAGTTTGGACCCTCTTGATATCCGTTTTGTGAAATCTCTTCGTCGTTTCTTGCAGCGTGCAAATATATTGATTACATTCAATAATGCGGGTGTACTTAACATATTCCCAACCGATGAACATGGTTCTTGATTCGACAAGAATTGATACAATAGAATAATACTTTTTTAGATTTTAAATGTAAATTTGGTCAAATTCCATTTATGTACAATTCCTATATATGATAATTAGTTATAAATAGCATTACCTAACTAGAAAAGTGTCTCATCAGGAATTATCATTGAGATATTAGAATCTGAGTCACGACAATGTCCCAAATGATTGGCACGCCAGTTAAGCCAGTACCGTCGACGCATAACAAACAACCTTAATGCTTGGCTAGCCGAGGTCGATAGGTCGTAAAACTAATATAAGTACGGCAAATTCGAAAATGCTCGAGTCATTAGCGGTAGTTGAAAGTACCGCGCGTGTTGGTAGTTCGAATATTGCGACTATAAAGGGGTGCCGATTGTCTTGGGTTCGTTCATGCCTGTGCATGTGTGTGTGTGAGTGGGTGTAGGTGGTAAAGCGGGTCACAGGTGCGTTCCACGGCACGACTATATATGTACTGGTTTACTTTTACACGAGCTCGGGTTGGCACAGCGGGCGATTTTGGTACCGGCTCGGAATCGACGACCGGCGCCGTTTTATTGCCCGCAGTTTAGGGAAACAATAAAGCTCCTGCTCCACATTTCGGCCTTATCGTCACATTCATATCACACCGGATGCCTCGTTTGTCGGTAATGGACCGGAACTTCGAACTCCGCTGCGTGGTGCTTTGCTGGTGAATGCCGCACACCATTGAACTTCGCAGCTCCATGTCGCTCCACCACGCTTGCTGAGCCTGAGAGTTTAATGCCAACCCCCCCTTTTCACTCGGCGATTCGACATCCAACGAAAAACTACGAACGACGCCAGGTTTCCGACCTTCCAATACACATTTTTACCTTTTACCGCTGAGAATTTTAATCAATGCGTACTTCAAGCGGTTTTTAATTTTCCATTCATAAGCCGCCTGTAATTAAGGGTTTAATTTGATGCAATTTCATTTTTTTATCGCAATTAAATATCTAAACATAAAACTGAATTTCATCGCAGTGATGCATTTTAATTATTGATTGTACAGGGACGTCGTTTATTCATTACTCTAATTCCAAAACAGCAAAAATATATTTTCTGATATTTAGGTGCTAAATGATAAACTACCAAATAATGGAAATATTTTCAGTAATTATCACTTTTCACTTGAGACTGTAGGTATGTACTAGGCTACTGTTTTATTTCTTCCTCTTCTTCAACGTCCCCAATAGAATTTTTAGACGTGACATATAGGGCCCTGGTCCAATAAGCTTTTCATGTAGCTATATTGACTTATCATTGATTAATTAGCAAGGAAAATTCTTTTCAAAAAGCACACATATAGAAATTTCCGAAATATCTATGTATATATCTATATAAGTAATGTACTTTTGGGTATTTTATGGAAATACATATATACATATGTATATTTTATATGGCATATATGATTCTATCAGATTTCGTTCTCACTGCAATCGTGAAAGGCAATCTGGGTAGTGGATTCGACATGGAAAGAGAATTGAAAATGTGTCATGTCCCTATTACGATGTGATTATGTGCCACATACAGGAGCTGAAGACTATAAACTAAATTCATCTAATCAAACTCAAGTGATCTTATCGAAAATATAATGAGCGTATCATTTTAGAAACCATCGTATGGCCATAAGGAATCGTGAATAGTGATTTCGAAGATCTTATTGGTCGATCCCCCTCTTACAACCGAAATAGATGTTCACTTAAATGATGATAGAATTGGTCAAAATAAGATTTTTATAGGGACTTAACACAACCTTAAAATACAAAACTACCATTTTAAACCGTAGAAATAGATTTCTTTATAATAGGAGTTTGACGAATGTAACAATATTCTTCGGAAAAAGTCTAAAAATTTAAGAAAAATTGTTGTCTCTTGATAAAAACTCGTTTGTATTAATTTAAATATTATCATTAATCCCGCAAACAGTTAAAGTTTTAATACTCGGATATATTTCCAATTTTCCAATTAATGAAGATGACCTGTTTGAAAAACTGAAACAAACATTTACTGTACATGTAAATCTTATATTCATAAAAAAAATCCCGCTATAATATTTATTAATATTTAAACATTCATTTATATACCGTCAACAATAAGTAAACATCAAAACGTTTTCAGATCACAAATGCTGAATGGAAAATTGCCGCAATGTGCAAATGAAACGAAGTAGCTTTTCGCGCTTCAGCGATCTCAGTTTTTTCAATATTAAAAAATACCGTTATTGAAAAAATACCGATATTTGCCGTATATTCATATGGCATTTCCCCTTGATATGGATTGAATTGAGAAACGGAATTGTATAATGGAAAAATAAATTGTAATTTTGACACTACATAAGCAATTCAGACTGTATATAATTATCCTTTGCTCTATGGTTTATTTACTCTGGTTTCTTTATTTTCTTTGGCATAAAATACTTTTATAACAACATTATAAATACATACAAATGTATACTATATTCTTCACTTTTATATATCCTATTTTAAAAAGCAACATTGTTATAGTTTATACGGGAATATCGTCAAAACAAAAATTAAAGGAATAATGCACACGCGTCCAGAAATAACGCGAGGAGAGTAACGTGATTTATATTACCGACAATAAAAAATATCCGGCATAACAAGTGAGGGCTAACTATATATACATGTATATATATTCAGAGGCATTTACATATTAGTATTTGCAAACATGAAATCGGGTCGCGTAAATCATAACAATACGGTCAGGCATTTATGTGTCATGTAGAATTTTGTTTGTAAATGCATATATATTTATCAATATACATGTTAAAAATAAAACCAAAGAATTTAAATATATAAAAATCATTGAATAACATTTTTTAATAGTCAAGTCCAATTAAAAAAAAATATTATTTCAGTAAAGACTTTTAAATCTTATTAAATTTTTAAATAATTGTAGTTATCCGCAATAACAATGATCGCGTTAACAATATGTGCTCTTGAGCGATGCAAAAAAAAAGATATGATATAAAAATATAAAAACAAAATTTTTTGGAAAAATGTATCAGCATAAACTGCGGCATAGATCATAAACAGTATATTATCAACTTATTTTTCTCGAGTTTCGGGGTTTTTTTCACAAGTCACTCGAGAGTAGGAAGTAACTACAGTATTTTTTTTTTTTTTTTTATATATATGTTAAAAGTAGTAATGAACGATGCATTCTCAAAGCTGAAAAAGTAAACGAGGAAAAGTGGACGGTACTTGCAACTTTTCGAAAGAAAAGTTGGAGCTCTTCTCATGGGGTTCCTAAACGGACGTTTGAATCAAGTTAGTCGCCGGTTCTTAGGGAAGTTCGCCAAATCGAATCAGCTCGTTTATCATTCTATTTATCCGACGTCATGTGCACGATTCTGTCCTCATCTATCCGCTTCTCATCGGCTCGACCAAGGCGACACATTTTGCCGTACCGAGGCATCGTCAGAGGATCTATATGTACGAAAGATGCATTAGGAAATCCTACTTGGACGTTTGTTAGGTTGCACGTCATTGAAGAAGATGATTGATGAGAATTTGTTGCTGAATCTGTACAAGCTCAGTTCCTGGTTAAAATTTCATGATTTTCCTCGATCACTTAATTTATATTTGACTAGAATTTAAACGTTCTTCTTTACGTCTTTTGATTTATATATTACTAAACAATTAAACATTATTCACATATATTGATCACATGTATTGTTGGAAATTTAATTGGACGAGCAAAAATATTTTGCCACAAATTGTGCCGTAGCACAGTCAGGCTTAGAATGTCGAACGCGAACGTCGTTATGTCCTATATTACAGAGTGCATTATCAAAATAATCTACCACTGCTAAAATTAAATAATTACGTACTTCTAAATAAATTAATAATAAAATAGGATTGTAGAAGTAGATGAACTCGCAAGCTGATTTACAATAATTCAGTGGTTTAGCTCTTTAATTGTTCCTATAATATTTACGTTTATTTCGATATATTGGTCAATTCTGTTATTCCTGCAGCAAATTCCATGAAATTTAAGTACTAAAATTCTATGCATACAATATCTTGTCTGCTCTGGGCATTTGATAATGTAGTTTATAGAACTAAAGATGAAAAGATATTACGTTACTTCATAATCAATATTCTGTCGATTAAAACTCCAGAAGATAATAATCTCTTAACTTCGAGAGAGAAATTTTGAGAAGTATCGAAACAATAGTAAACTTCGAAGGTTTCGAGTATAGTCTTCAAACAAGACTCATAAGAAAAAGTTGGCTGCATAAGATCTGTAACTGACTTATAACAATCTTTTCATCCTGACCTGATTTACTTCTATAAAGCACTGTGAGCTGCTTTTTGTTAAGTCTAGAAATCTCAATAAAAAAAATATTTACATATTTTTTAAGTTTTATACCCGAGAACCATTGTATATTAATACAATGTAAAATTTAATTTCTCTTTAAATATTTAATATTTCTGAACACAATAGTAACTTGTATCGAAAAAATGATAATCGACTAATTATGTGAAATATTTTAAAAATCATTAAAAAACTGTGATATCGATAATTAAAAAAACAAATTAAAGTTTAAGAATAACTGTTGATTTTTGTAAAAAAAATTCAAGTGAATAATTCAAATTCCAATTATCATTAGTTAACCCTTTGAAGCATACATTTTCTTTACATACATTTTTATTTGATATTAGATTTTGAAAAGATTTTGAACGTTAAAATTCAAGAGTTCGCAGCTGCAAAAAATTATATGTGTTCCTCGTTTAATTATAATTTTTGTCCGAAAATAAATAAAGTTATTATCGGTCTGCCATCTTGGATGTGCCATTTTACTTCGCCTGACGCAAGGCGGGCGAAGTATTGAATTCACCAACAAAAATTTTTCCGATTCTTCGATTTTGGGAATTTTTTGGTGGAAATCTAT
>JAPYZR010002739.1:0-28140 GCA_030522945.1 Trichopria nigra
TATAGTAATTTTCACTATCAAATTTCTAGATTTTCTACATAAAATCTGGACAGAATCGAGAGATTTTCTCGTACAGATTTTATAATGGTTTTCCGATATCGGGCCTTTACAATAAAACGGAATGCCACGATTAATTTCTACCTGGGCTTCACGTTACAAATAAAAAAATTTTTTTTTTAATATTGTTTAGATTAAAATACGATTTTAAAAAATAATAGAATATTTTAAAAATTGAATAAATTAAAGTTTCTTTTTGTAAGATTAATTTATTATATAGTCCATGATATTTTTTAGAAAAAAATAATAGAAAACAAATATTAATTTGTCTGGTGTAATGACTACATTTCAAGTGCAGGATAAATATACTAATTAAGTCTAATAAATAAACAAATAAATAAATGAATACAATTGAAAAAAAAATAAAAAATCTAACAATAGATGCGGTGAGTGATTAAATAATAATAAAGAAAGAACATTCATTTTCCTAAAAATATCATCATAACATTCGAAAACGATTTCGTGCACCTGTCTTTTCGGCTTACCCAATGCTAAATGGATCTATACCTTTTATTATACGAATAAAATTCCCGCTGATGACGCCGTCGTGCTTGTTTGATCGATCTTTTTTTTTTTTTAATTTGTTCGCTTACCCTTCAAGAGACCCTTCAAACTTCAACCCCTTTCACTTCTATCAATAAATTTCTTCACTACTACATCTTTAACATCTTCGTTTAACGGAAAATTTGTGCTTTTAAAAATAATATACATAATAAATTCTTATCAGTGCATAAAATTAGAATTTTTCGGGCAAGTTCAAATGGCAATTCGTTTTACGATTTTAAACCGATTGCCTGTCGTGCTTCTTTAAATGGTTTTGTTAGATTTCGTGCAAATGTCTAGTTGAAGCGCTTTCTCGTGAGAACCTTGAACCTGTACGTACATCTTTAAGACTATATACGTATCTCAACTTCCAGGCTATCGATCCTTTTCGCGTTAACAGTTCCTTTAAAATCGTAATATCCGCAAAGATAAAAAGGATTCTTTATGCCTTCCAGCACGAGCATCACAAGATTGAGTTCAAAAGATTTCTTTGCGGCGGATTACTTTATCTGCCAAAAACAAGGACATCATTTTTCTTACAAAAATGTATAAAAAAAATATTGTCGCAATTTATTTCGTGGCAAAAAAAAAAAAAAAATTTTTTTTTTGTATAATACCTAAATGACGTATTTTTCCAACGTTGCGTGTAAATTTTATTTTTTAGCATCGTCTTTTATGCACAAATTTGCATGTTTTATTTTTCCCTGTCATTTTTCATGCTAAATTTTTTGGGGACCATCCTCGTAAGATCCAAAAATAATATAACTCAATTAAAGGCATTTATTCTAAGGTCATAACACTTCATTATAATTCTACAGATTCCATACAGTGTGGACCCTCTTCAGGGGTTTCTGTCAAAAAATTAATGATAAACATAAACACGAGTCAAGCACGATAACAATGTAGACGTCTTAAATAATCTTGCATTTCATCCATCTTGAATTTTGATTAAAGTCAGTTCAGAGAAAATTTATGCTTTTACGTTCGGGATTAAGTTCTTGAGTACGATTGCTCAATTCGAAGTTTAATCAACGATGAAAATATCAATCGTTATTATTGGTCAAATCGATCCAAAGTCGATTTTAAGATAAAAGATTACATTACTTTCTCCCTCGGTCGAAAAACTTCCATATTGTTGATTGAGAATATGACATATATCTTCACAGGATAGATTATGCAAGTATATAAATTGTGAATTTAATAAGGCTTCAAACGTCATATTGTATAGTTTTATCGTTTCTTTCGTATAGTCAAAGTACAATATCGTGTGAAAATGGCAAAGTGATAATAATTCAGTTGTAACAACCAATGGGAAGAGAATGGTCGCTTGAAACTTTGCCTTTTATTGTTTTCAACTTTCAAGTTTATAATTGTGAAATCTACTTAATGATTCTGAAATTGTTTTTATTTTTTGTTAATTAACTACTATAACAGGCATTATTATGCAATATTTCAATTATATTTTCTCACAGTTTATCATATGTTCATATGTACGAACAATCGTACAGGATCTGCAGGAATAAAAATCATCAATGGAAATTTCTCACCGCCCAATATTTCAAATTAATGTTAATTCTATACATATTATTAATTTTAACAAAAATGTTTTTCAATTATACAAATTGGAACTTAACATTCCAATAACAACAATTACAATGTAAAGTTTTAAAAGTATAACATTTCTATTCATGCGGTCGATTTCATTTCACGTCGCACAGCGGGAAAACCATTGGATACTCGGAGTAACGATTAACTTCGCGCCTTACAATGTCGAGCCCATCAGATACCTGGCAACAAGGGCATTATCGTTTCTAACAAACTAAACGGCGCCATTTTCCTCCTCTCCCATTCCTTCGTTATTACAGTATTGAAGATAGAACCTATAAATAATGGCACGGAACGCCCGTTTGCGCAAGCACCGGCAAGTAACGCGAATCCCGATAAGTCGATCGTCGCGTGTAAACTCGAACGACCGAATCGCGATAAGGGGAAAAAAAAAATTACGCCTGAAATTATCGTAATTGAAGTCTTCGCGAATCCAATCAACGACGACAACTTGTTTTGTTGGATTATTGTCGCTATACGGTCGGCTCGACAATTATACTTTTTTTTTCGTCAAAATACAGGTATATATGATGCAAGTGCACATATTATAACGTGCGATCGAAGTCGTGAAGAATAAAGAAGCACCGCGATCAGCTAAAAATATACGTAAGCAATCGTGAATTTTTACAGAATTTATAACCTTAGCGCTTTGAAACGACAGAAATGTATCGAATTCAATTATCGAAGGATCAAAATCTGTTTAATGATATAAATACCTCCTCTCGATTCGTGACGATTAATGAATTTTTATTCTATGAACTGTTCATTCCTACGAAGTATGTCAAAATGACATTTATATTTAGAATTTTATATAGAATACCGCCGCCATACGGACATCGGATTCGGCTTAAGTGATCCAAAAAACGTAGAATAGATATGTTAGTTTTACTTTGATATAACAGTGATTTTCTATATTTGACCTTCAACTGACCCTGACCCAGACTTGATAGGGTCAAAGTGAAGTTTCATTTATTAAAATAATGAATCGTCGTGGAAAAATCTCCACCAAGTGGAGATACGGAGACCGTATTCCGATTCAGCGGCCCAAAAAATATACAGATACCATGGTCTTGTATTTCGGAACTTCCTTATTTTCTTTTTCTTTTTTTTTTATGGGACTGTATAAATATTTTTTGAGACTTATTCCGGGTGCTGTATCCTGTCGACCATTTTTGCTTTTTAAAAATGCCCACGCAGCATTAAAAAATTAACATCTCAACGAACATTTTGAGCCCTCGTACAAAAATACATTAAAAGTGAAGTGGCAGGATATGGGTGCTTTCCTGACAGAGAATATATATATATCGCCTTTACTACAATATATATGTAGATGTATTCTTTATTATTACAGCTATTTTACTTGGTGGAGATTTTTCCACGACGATTCATTATTTTAATAAATGAAACTTCACTTTCGTATTTGTACTCTATATATAGCGACCACGAGGTCATGCTGTACCGTCAATAAAAGTATTGCTGGGTCAACCGTACTATAGTTGATACAACCATGGTATGGTTGCTCCAACAATACTTTTGTTCCGTGTAAAGTTTACCATGTAATTTTACACGTAACACGTAAAAGACATTTTTTTTTTTTGTTCTTTTTCGTTGTCAGCAATAACATTTTTTATATTTGATTTATTATAATATTAAGTTATACATTTAATTGACAGCTATTCGAAAATATAATTCTACGCCACCCACTGCATTCAAGTCGTTTGAAGAAAACAATAGAAGTATTTTATTGAGTTGTTGCAAGAGTATCTTCCAACAACTCTTGTCGTTGGCTGTCCCAAGATTTAAAATTAATTTTAACATTGGTTGTTCCGTACGGGATCGGAAAGCCACTAAAATGGCACACCCCCTTATCGATACTTGTCTACGTTCAATCAATGATATAAGATACCTTTTGTCCTAATTTTTTAAGGTGAATTTCCGTCTCAAAATCCCGGCCCTCTAAAGGTTACAATTCAGCGTGTAAAAACATGAAATTACGAATATTCGGATTCTCATACTAAAAAAAAGTATGGTTGGATCAACCATACCATCGTTGATAACAAATAACATTTACATGGTTGCCGAAATCATTTCTATAGTTGATACAACCATGGTATGATTGCACCAATAATACTTTTTCTTCAGTGCAGTCTTGATTCATAACTAGACTCAAAAATCTAAGATCAAAAATAAAAAATGATCCGAAAAATGGACTGAAAATGGATACTTTTAAAGTAGCATTCTGAAAAAAAAAATCAAAGTCAAAACTTTGATTTTTCAACTTGAAGGTATTCGTCATTCAGGCTGTTGTCGATATAAATAGCCGACATATAAAGTAACTTGCGAGAAAATCTATATATATATGAAACGACACAATAATTACAGCAAGTCTAATGACTCGCGTGAATCGTGATGTGGTTTCCGTTAATAAGAGCGGTTATTTAATAATCGCGTAACATACAATAATAAAAGTCGCTTCTATACATATATATATATATATATATATATACGATTAATTTCTATACCGATATAAATCACCTGTCACTGCTGCCGAGCGTAACGCACAACAAAATCATCATTAACCGAACGCAATTGATGCATCCGAGTCACTATACTGCGCGGTTTCGTGTTACAGACTCCGGAATCGGACTCGTTTTTGCTATATACTCGTGTTATCCGATCGTTCCATGATTGACAATATATGGCAATAATGGCCGGTTCCGACTTGTGCCGTAACAAAACTATGTATACTTGTGTCGTTCCTCCTCCATCGTCGCCGCAAAAAGCAGCGCTCAATTGGTAATTAGGTGCGCAATTAAGGCGATTAAAAAGGAAAGCATCGCTCATACATAGTATATATATGTATAGTATTGTATATATAGAGAGATCGCGAGTCGCATTATAAATATAACGCACGTGTATCATATATATCTAATACGATTCAATTTTCCACGCGCGCGCGGGTCTTCCTTCCGAAAATAAAAGTGTAGGAAAGTTGCACTCGCGTGACTCACACTCGCCTCCGCAATATATACGAGTCGGCGTCTCGAGACGAGCGAACGAGTTTCGGAGGCTGAACCGCGTGTACGAGGTGCTTATAGTATAAGCGTGCTCACGAGAGTCGGCCACTTTCGAAATTACGTGTTGGCCGCAAAGTTCATATGTATATGTGTCTATACTATCGCGTTCATTATACCCGGAAGTATATATATGTCTCTCTCTCTCTCTCACACACACACACGTGCGATTCGAACGATCGGAGTTTCGTACCGGAAAGGAATCTTTGGCGGGCGCAAAAAGGGCTGGCCTTTTTCACTCCAGCAACTCGCGAGATCTACGAGCGTGCAATATATATATATATATATATACCACGTTATTAAGCGCACCGTTTATTAAGAGGCGAATTCCCGCATCTCGAGATGAATTCATAACGCGACTTTCGAGATTTCCCCAATCGGACAAGATTCTTCCGTCGTTTCGTTTCGTTTTTTTTTTATCGCTTTAAAAAACCACGCGTGAATCGCGAATTGCATCAGGATCTCCGCAATATGTCGGTGGTGACCGCGACTGCATATATAGGGCTTTTACCGCATTGTTGGCGATTTGAAAGTTTTACGAGTTCGCTGCGCGATCGAAGGCGATGCATATGCTCAATATTATTTAGCGCAACGCCATGTATATATATATACACTTAATAACAGTTCGACGGCGCAGAGATTTTCAGCGCGCGAAGGCACGGCGGAGCGCCGCCGCCGCTCATACATACATATATGTGCGGTGTGTGGACTTTCCCGCGTGCTTCAAGCGGCTTCGTGCCGCTCCAATGAATTCCATCGATAAAGGCGAGCGTTCGACGATTCGAAATATATCCCGAACGGGGAAATCGGAATACATTCGTAATTAATTAATTAGATGATTAATTAATTGCGGGTACTATATACGTACTTCCGTGTCGTCGGACGTTCAAGTCTGTGCGAGGAGAAATAAGAGCCACGATTATTTTTGAAAATTTCAAGTGCAAAAAAGTAAAGTTTGAGGCTTACAACGATAATTTGGTTCTCCGAACAATTCTTTTTATTTCAAGAAGTTGTACCGACACGGTATAACCATCTCAGCAATATTAGTTTTGTGAAAGTAGTTTTTTTATTTGAGCTATATAGTATTGCTATGAGAGCAATAACGTATTATGAAACTGGAAGGAACAAACTTGTATTTGTGATGGGTACTTCGCCCGTTAATAGGGTGTACTAACCTTCAAATTCGCTTTGGTACTTCTCCAAGCCCCAGCTCACCAATTTGTTCTTTACCCAATCATCCATCCTGAACAATATATGGCTTTAATATCTTATATTAATAATGAATCGTCGCACTTTTCATCTGTCGGAGAATTATACTTTTCAATGCGGGCGGACAAATTTATGACAAGAGTGGTGGAAAACAAATACAGGAGAACGTAAAATGTTTATGGATGCTTATTAGTACACATATAGAGAACAATATACAGTTTGCAACCCCAGCATTAAGTATGGCTCTCACAGCTATACCGATGTTTTGCTGCAATGCATATTTGGGTACCCTGGTAGAAATCTGTCCAGTTTTCTGTTACATTGCCCAGTTATCTATACCTATACCTTTAACATGGACTGGACAGAAACTAGCCACAAACTGGACTCATTTTCTACTAGGGTAGTTGGTTGCAGCATAGATATATTTTGTTCCTGTAACGATTTGCGTAATCTGACGATAGTAAACAAATAATATTTCCATTTCAGCTAAAAGTTTGGGATTGTAACAATCTCAATAATAGTTCCCTCAGCCTTTACACGATTTTAAAACTTTCCATTGCCGTAAGCCCCAAACTTTTTTTTTTCGCATATATTTCAATTCGTTCGATTATGTTTCTATATATTTCTTATTTGATAAGGCGCCATTGCGAATGCCGTAGTCATCGAAATCGTCGAAATCCTCATCATCGTCTTGAATTTTCCTTGCGAAAATGCTACGAGGTACAATGTCATGTCATGTCACTACGACCATTACTTTTGTCAAAGAGAACGCCGTCGCTGCCGTTGTCAACACCCAACAACAACAACAACAGAAAAGATAAAGTCAAAAACTACAACAACACCGACAACATGAAGAGAAAGACAAAGACAACCAGGTAAAAAATGTACAAAGGGCAAAAGCATAAACAACAATCACTCAACTTTTGCTATACATATACAATGACAACTACCATGATGTAAAATATAATGATCGTGCTACGAGCGGCATCAATTACAATCAATTTCAAATGCAACGAGAATAATAAAAACATAAATGTAAAATGGCAACAACAAAAAAACAGAAAAAAAAAATAAATAACAATGAAAATATAAAATACCATGACGACAATCCTATTGTCAAAACTAGAAAGCAAAAGTGACGTTTGCTTCAAAGTTCTCTGTCAAAGTCTTCAATTGTCATAGTAATACCATCGTGAATAGAAAATAATAGTAAAACAACATGGCGGAACAAAAAATGGCGTCTCAAAATACTAAAATGCAGTGAAAATCAGTAACACAGCGTAAGAACTGAGAAAAATGAAAAATGGGGTGAATGTATATAAGACAAAAAATTGATAAATTCCTATTAAGGGGACTATACGAATAAGTATAATAAAACTTCGAAAAACACTCTATAATAATGGCTTGAAGAAACGATTAAAATTGATTATCAATTTCGTTGCAGCCTCTCGCAAACTTAATTGCACTTGATACATGAAAAATTCACATTTCATTGATAATACTAACGCCTTTCTAATGATTCCTATATAATGTCTGTAATAATATGTTGAAGAAAAAAGTTGATATTATTATGCACGACGATGAAAGTAACATTCAATGGTATATAATATATAAAACGTAACGTTTGTCTATATGCATATAATATATATATAGCTCAAAGTGAAATCAAGTACTTTTAATCCGCTTTTCGTATATATACATTTGAATAAGCGTGAATATATCCTATCAACGATCGCGAATGAAATAAAGAAACCGTGAACACTTTAAAATTTCGCTTATATACGTGGTCCATTAATTCAATTATTATTCCAACGTCGCGATTTTGCCTTTCTTTCGATTACCAACGTAATACAAGTGAATCAAATCAGTTTTACTTTATTTTACTGATGATTTTATTCGACATTTAGATAGATCGCCTTTGTCTATGAATACAATTAAAGTTTTGCTATCGCATATAGGATCTATACGATAAAGAGTTTGACACGAACTAATTAATGTAAAATAATGGAAAATAACATTATAGAAAATATTGATCTAATTACAATCCTGGGAGAAATTACACCCGTTTATTGAATTTTTTTTATACGGCTTTGTAAAACAATTAATGAAATTATAATAATTTTTACTGTCCAACAATTACACAATTTTATGACAATGTGCATATATATACATATATAGAAGACATGCATAATGCATTAGTCAAATCGTAAGTATGCAATTAATCTTTGTGTTATACAAACATTTTTAATTACCTGCGAAAAAATGCTAGTATCTATCGCAGTAGTTATCGCAGTAGCTATCGGCCTTTACGTAGTACAACACATGACATAAAACAATACATCAAAAGATGCATCGGCCGGACTCCTTAAATATGTACCGAATGAAAACCTATTTCTATAACGAGAGCAAACAACGACGGATATTTGCCTAACATCAACAAAATTATCTTTAATTTTTACCAAGGGAATATATTGACACCCCCGACAATAAGTTTCATTGAACTGAAAATGTTATTTTGAATACTAACATCTTCACTTTCAGTAATTTCCTAATTCTGTTCCTCCAATCTCTCTTCTCTCTCTTCTCTTGAAAAAAAAAAACGACCGTTATTACGTAAAATCTTCGCCTTCAATCGAATTTACTTTTCGTTCGATGGACCTGCGCAAGAGACGTGAGAAAGCAGCGCGCGAGCGCACTTAACAGTTAAGTTGCATAAAAAACGTAACTTTTTGTCAAAGAATATAATTGTCATCTTATACCGTTCTTCTCAGTGCAGCCTGCGAATGAACGAAGATTTCCTCGGAATAACTTTAACAGTCTATTGTATAGGCGTCTTGAATAGGAAGTTATGAAAAAAGAAGTTTACGTTACGTCTTTATATATAAGCCTGAATCCGCACGACTTACACTAGTAATATTATTTATATACAAATTCTCAACAGTATATTAAATGTTAATTGAAATGAATTAATTGTTTCCATGTACATTTCAGTATTAAATAAGACTCGTAAGACCATGTCATTCATACACGATCAACTGCAATCGAAATAGACTACACGGATAATCTATACAGGAGACCTGAATTCCCTTCGCTAATAAAATGGCGACCATTAAGGAGAAAGTTGGCACATCAAGACTAAAACACTTAATCATCTTCCAACATGCCCATTAATTGTCTATCGACAAAAATTCCTCCAATATTCAAATCCTCTGGGAAAAATAAACATCTAACGACACAAGGCAAACTCACCTGCGTAATATCGCAAACATTGTGTTGTGACATTCACATCGAGAGAAACACTCCGTTTCCCAACACTCCACATTTTCATGCTTGGGCCGTTTAAAACTCAAGAATCAAAATGACACATCACCTTCCATCGACAGGCTCGAATTATACATGCCACCACATTCTTGATTTAATCTCAACTTCGAACTGAAAGGCTCGGTCGCGGCTAATCGACCAATCTCACCACGAAATGAACTTCTCGCTCGAATGGGTCATTTTCTACGAGACTACGTCCTTGCAGGGAACGACTCAATTACACAGTTGCCGTATGACATTGTGCATAAACGAGTAGGCTTTATGAACCGTATGCAAACGCCATGGTTAAGCACAACTATCCCAGGTACGACAGGTGGAAGCTAAATTCGCTAAATCGTATCGTTGGATCTTTACGGAAGGGTCAACATTCTTTCACTCTCTCTCTCTCTCTCTCTTTTTTACTTTTAAAAGAGAAATCAAACTCCTATCGGTGTTTTTCCCGACTTGCATCGACACCTGCACCGCGACCACGGGTGAAAGAGGCGATTCCATCCCATGCCATGAATAAGACCACAGCAATGGATTCGAATATATGTAAGATTTGCGCGCGCTCCATTGTTTGAACCGTGATAATAAAATTATAAAATTAATCTGTTGGCTTCTCGCCGCGGTGTTTCACCGTCTGTTACGTCTAACGTGTGTGCGTATAGGAGTATTGCTATTCTCCTCTTGCGGTGCAGCGTTCTCATGAACTTCGCGCATGATCGCAGATTTCAGAATGATGCGAAGATGCGGCGACCTAGAGAAAAATGCGCGTTCCCAAGCCCAATAAGCGATTACACGCGGAGATTAATCTCCGGGAATGATCGGCGGAGGTCAGCGCCTCTGATGGGATGAGACGACGTCATTCTAATAAATTAGCGCTCGTGACAATGTGTAATAAATTAACGTTTGATAGCCGCACTTTCGTGCCGATTAGTAATTGCATTTCTAATTATTATTACCAGCCTCCAGCCTACGGGTTAATTGTTTCGTTGATTGCTGATCGTAGATTGCAGCGGAATCGTCCCGTTAATCGTTTTCTCTCTATATATATATATATGTTATGACACATGTGGTTCATGTTTTTAACAAAAGTAGCTCATGACCCTCAACCTGATCCTTTCGATCATCACTGAATGTCAAAATCATTTATCATCGATGATGTTCGCTACATTGCGTATAAGATAATACCGTCTACGTTTCCAGATATGTCTATTATATAATAAAATGTAATTGTAAAAACTTTTATATTAAAGCTTGTAATAATTCTGCGACAAAGCCCATAAACAGACGATAAACTGTCAAAAATGTTTTAGGAACGTTTCAAAACGTCTTAGGACATATTTAAATGCTTTTGAAATGTTATTATTGAAAATAATTCTTTTGTTTATAATATCGAAACAGACATGAACGAAATTCGATTCGGCGAAACCTCTGTATTACGCGGTTGATAAAACATTGCAGGGTCCAACAACAAGGTATAATTGACCAACTGGCAATCCCTCATGGCGGAACTTTGATATCGCCGTTCTTGAAGTAGATTGGCTCGAGATCCGACCTCGTTATTACGACTGGAATGTGATTTTCAAAGAAATAGTTAGTATCTGCCGGCCTTTTTCTTTGACTTTTTTTTTTTGCAAAAGTTTTCGATTTATGCATTTTCTTCTTACTGTTTTTGCATCTTATTTTTTAGTGTCTTTGTACTCGGACGATTAAAGCTTCTTCTTCAACCCAGAAATAAATAAAATCTATACGCCCGTTTGCGATTTTTAGAATGGGGGACGGATAAATGAGTTTAGAAATGGCGTCGATGAGGATTGTGTCATATAATTTAACACGAGGTCTGGAGTCATTTCGATTTTAAAATTTGCTCTTGGGGATTAAAAACGCCGGCAGTTGTCGATAATGTCTGTTTTAAATCTATCATATCGGGTCGCGATTTTCAATTTACAACTTTAATCCGGATGATTCATAAACAGCAATGAGAAGTAAGCTGCTGCTCTAGTCATTATATATCAGGAGGCAATCTTGAACAAATATTGACAACGGGATTATTGGAAAAACATTGACATATTTTTCGCAAACACATCTTTTTTGAAGTTTTTGTTTGTTATAAAAATTATATTTTAGATTGACCCATTAATGCCTGAATCACAAAGAAGAGTTACACCATTTTCGAACTCATTAATTTTAATGAAATCACGATCAATATTCGACTTGTGGAATCAATTTTCTTTGTTTTTCAAATTGTAAAATGACGTCAAAATAGCATCAAAATGCAGACGGATCGTCGAAACGCCGACTATTTTACTAATTTTTTATACAGTACGTGTTTGCTGGGTCATCTCTAAAACACATAATTGTTACTACAAATTTATTGTTTAATATTCTATTGTTATCACTGTTATGTTCTTATTACATATCAATTACTACAAAATGTTAATTTTTAAAAGATAACTCTTATCGTTACGACTTTCTTACTAGATATTCTTATTTATATTCAAAATTAAAAAAATAAAAGTCTATTGTTCGTATGCGACGTTTCTCACTACATCAGAGAGTTCACTTCCCAATCGAAAGGCATTCAGTCGTTAAAATTCGAAATAGTTATATACCAAGTGGCGGTATAGGGCACGGTCGCCGTTAAAGTGTTTAATATGAAACGCGAAAGCGCACATCACATAAGTGAACAATTATGCGAGACTTATGCGACATGTCCTTGTCACCATTGGCCGTCTTGCCGACCAAGTGTCTGCGACCTACGGCTCGTTTAGAGTGCAAAGCCATCAGGGATGCTAACTCGATTAATTATCTCCACTGTACAGACTCGGAGGATTATAGGGCAATAATATTTTTTTTTTTTTAACACCGCGTTCGCTCGTAAATTACTTTCTTCCTACGGGGCACGACGTCCCGCACGCGGAAGTTTAATTTATGTCTTCAAGTGGAAACATGTGCTATTATAATCGAGAAAAATTGGCAGTGCTCTTATAACTTCAAAACAGACACATTAATGATAATGTGATGCTATAAACTTTGAAAAGTGATTTTATCAAATAAAGCGAACATAAATATAATCACTCGTAAGAAAATTGTTTATCATTTTCAGACTGCAGACTTGTCTGATTTTAACGATAAATCGTAAAATTTACATCCCCATATATAGCTTATCTGGCAACTTTGTTTCAGAGCTGCCTTCCTTGAACATGCGGATTTTCTTGGTTTCTGTATTTATGAATTTATGAAAAATTGAAGACTGAAAATGTCGGAATAACATTTCAAACTCGTCAGAAAATCGATATTAGTAGTCGAGAGGATTTACGACATGTTCGGTTACAAATTCGTCGTAAGAATATGACATATAGTGATCATATATTGAATTTGTAGTAGAATTGTGGAATTTAATATACGTATGATCTTATATATCTTCATCGATGTTGTCTTTAAATTTCATAAAATATCAATAGAAATTCTTCTTTTGCGCTTAATTTAAAAATCGTACATTTCGTATATAGGGCGCAAAATGACATTTTACGCTCAATGGAAGAACGTCCGCGAACGTGCACAATGTTGCGCCCGTAATACGAATGTTTATACATTATATTTGTGTAGAAATAATACCTTCAATTAACAAATTCCGAACGCTAATATTAATGCGTTTAAAGTGTTAATTCACATCTTTTTCATTTAATGTTCACGCATTCGCCTTTTATACTTGACGATACAAAATAAAATTGACCTAAGCCAAGTTGTAATTGATTTTTTCTTATAATTTCATATATTCAACAGAACTGTTTTATATAGAATTCTATCGCTCTTTCTAAACAAAATACTTGAGAAAGGGAAAAAAGTCCGAAATACAAAATGAATAATATACATTCCCTCCCTTATTGCACGGACACATAAACGGAAACACCGATAAATTAATGACCCTAATACTGAAAATCATTTTTTAACGCACCGACGGAAGTCACCGCGTTTGCTAAATAATGCAATACCGTTTATTGATAAGTAGAGCACGAAAGAGACTTGAGCAGGCCGGCACATGCGATTCTTGCGCACAATTCGCACACGTTATTGGGCCTTCATTCGCATTCAGTAACGAATTTGAAAGTATCTTTTTTTTTTTACTTCGTACATTAGTAAAGTTCGAAAGACATTGTTTTGGCGATGTTGCATATATATATACGTGCAGATCGATAAATTTCATGTCGGATGTTGCGGTACAATAAATGGGCTACATGTGCACTGACGCGATCATGTTGACGTATGTCCCGGGTTGATAGTATAATAATGGCGTTCATCTGTCAAATTAAACAAATGAAAAGAAGTGTGGATATGAACAAAGAAAATTAGATGTTTCAAAATTAAAATTCATAATAAAACAATCGAGTAATACAAAGTAAAGTCGAATTTGAATATAATTTCGAGATTTATTTTTCCATTCGATTATATGAATAATGCCATTATAACAAGAAACGATTCGATATTAGTGGTGGCCAGATAAGACATGAAATAATGATTGTTATAAGATCAAAAATAAGTGTTATAGGTTACCTTGACTTCATGATAACGCTCCTCGAGTTCGTAGGCAACTCCTTTTGCTTCCTCATACTTTGCCGACAGGGACATATATTTGTCATAGTGACGTTTGAACAGGACATATCTGCGAAAAAGATAAAACAAGTTTAAGCAGCAGCCAGTTTAGATTTCACTTTTAATAACTGCAACATCCCTTGGGCAAACAACTGTTATTATACGAGTAGACGGTTTGTACCGGCAACACCATCACCTCTTTGATTACATCATTTTATCATTATCTCCCCCTTATACGTGATTGAGCTACTATATGTTAGGTATATCATTGGAGCAAGAGTTTCATTAATATCGAAACGTGATCGTAAAGTTACGTTCCCTTATTGTCGATTATGCCGATGATAATCGTATCTTGTTATTTGATGCTATTTGCTTTCGCGCAATATATAAAAAAATATGTTCCATATTATATTATAACAAAAATATACTGACGAAATAATCGAGAAGCTCGAGAGTTATTTATATATTTTTATTATATTATATATTAAATTAAAAGAAGAAATAAAATGTTGTTTAGTCCAAACAATGGAGTGTTATTACAAGTATATAATGTGTGTTTATGTTGTAACAAAAGTCGCGAACTACGTGATTTCGCAGAAAGCATACTTTGTAGTATGCGCGCGCAGAAAATATGAATTTCAAAACAGCAAATATGGGAATGCACATTTTCTTATGAAACTATATAGTCAAAACTAAAATTAGAGATCTTAGAACAGTAATGCAACATGCGTTCTTAAAGTAATGCGATCTGAGCAAAACAAGACTTTGTGTATTTTGGAATGTGTACTGCCTCTTGTTTCTTAGAAACCCATAAATATCGAATGCCATAAATTTACTAATTACATTAGCTGGGTTTATTTTTGAAAATTCATTACAATTCCATTTAGCAAATACTTATATTATTTCATATATATATATATAAGACCATATTTTTCTCATAATTTTAAAGCATACTTTTAAAGTATACAATATACAAATAATAATCAAACTTTGTCCTTTTAATAATGAAAAGACATTGATTGCATTGCTTGCGATATACGTAAAGTACGATTTGACGTCTCTTTTTTGCGGGCGTAAAGTAGAATTTTAGGCCCTACTTGGCGAAAAGTGTGGGATTCTACGCATGTACTGCAGGCGTAAAGGAAAAGTGTTTAAATTAATATCACAATTAGAAGTTTCCATTATCGTACTTCACTCCTATACTGTGACGAAAAATAACGTACACACAGCTGGGCGTACAACTTGCACTTTACGCACATGGTACGAAAACACCTGTTTTACACGCGGGGTCCATGTACATACAATATTGTTAACTGTAGTAATTATATTATACATGGTCCTCACATGCAAATTTAAACATACTTGGGACACGTGTTAGTCTCCAATCAGGATGGGATTAAACGCGCATTGTTTTATCACTATTTTAAACCTTTGTAGGGGGCGAGATAAAAATAAAGACTAAATTACTTTTAAAATATTGTTATTAAAAAAGAAGACTCGACGTTATTTTCCTCTCATGTCTGCTGGAGATATTTAAAAAGTATAATTCTTTAAAATTTATGTAGGTATGGCTGATGGAATTACGAGTGTTGAGAGGTAGCTTATTACAAAATATATGGATTCGTGGTAAAACAAATATTTATTGTAGGTCTTAGTGCTGCAATTGTTATTGTTATTCTACTAGCAAAGGATATCATGTGCAGGACAACAAACTGAAATTACCATAAGACCTGACTCCTTCAGGCTCGGTATCCCATCTTGCAGCACTAAGACCTACAATAAATCATTTTTATCAAACATGTATTATACATATTTCTGATAACGAATTTTGACGATTCTAAAACACGGCCAATGGTCAGAAACAAAAGATAAGATTAAATGCGTCAAAAGGTAAAATGAAATATATATGGCTTTGTACAACGTCACCATACCTTACATTTTGTGTATAAGTAACATTTTTTCTTATATGGTTTATAATTTGTAAGATAACAAATGAAAAAAAATGAGAAAATTACACACGATCGAAATTCATTAATGTTATTTTGACATAACTCACCGTATCTCGGTGGAACACCAAAATTAATTTGAATTTTTTTAAGGTATACTTGGCACGTATATTTGATGCTTATACGGGTTATTGTTCATGATTAAAAATCCAATTGTTTAATGATATTTCATATACATACGAAAATCCATATGCGTAGAAAGTACAGAGTACCGAATTTTTAAAAATTTTCATTTCGCTTATGCATTGTTTACGAGCCACAGTATAACCCGTATACAATATATATATATATATATATATATGTTGTGTTTATTTTATATTTTGCAGCTATTATTATTTTTTTTTTTAAATTGTAAACAATTTCTGGTTTTTTAATGATGGTCGAAAATTTTCAGAAAAAATTCCTTTTCATAACTGATAGTGTCCAATAAACGGCTAAAATAGTTTGCTTACGTGAACGTCACAAAACCATTGTTTATTGTTTATTTAACAATATTATAAACGATTTTTATTATACAGTGCGAAAAAAAGTGCGTTACAAAGTTTTCCTTACATTGATAAAAATGTACATCATTTTGTAAGTCAATCGATTACTAATGATTTTTTAATTTACATTGTATCACAATTTTGTTTTGGTAACATGCACTTTCCACATTATGTGAATATTTATCATTATTTAATTTACTAATTATTATTTATTATTTAAATAAACGTAAATGTCAATAGCGGTATTTACAATTCAACCACGTTAATTTTTGAAAACCCGCGTGAGAAAATTGCTGATAACCATCAAATGAGTTTTCGCATGATGATAAAATCACTCACGATTAAGAGTTTAAAAAAGGGTAATGATTACTTTAATTCATATAAAGAAACGATAAATAGCCAAAAACGCAACACCTAATCATTTATAAGAGTACATATGTATTATGTATATATATATATATATACTAATTAGACTTTTTAATTGCACTTCCTGCCTAATTATCGCGATAACGATTTATTTTCATTCAATAATCAACAATTTTCACGACGATAAGATACAAATTTAATTGGACAAATATTGCCGTCGATATGCCGTACGAAGAAAACAAACAAAATTATATTTTGTCAGAAAATGACAATATACGTTTTATTTTTTTTTTTTAGCAAACTTTATTATTTGCAATTTAAATGTAAATTTAGACTTGAGGAGAATGCAAAGCGAATAATTTGCGGCGAACGTAAATAAATTACACGTGCAGCTCTCTTTGATATCGGGCAATATCTGGATCGCGCGCTCCCCAATAATGTCAGCTGAAGAAAAAGAGAAATAAACAACGGCGATCTAAGGAGCGATAAAGTCCACAATAATCGGCCGATAAGCTTTCTGCTACTTTTCTTGGAGCAGCAAATACATATGTATATGTTTTTGTTTTCGTCGCGAATACGCTTTCAGCACATTTCTGTCCATCTGATGCGTATATATAGTAATATAGGCGCTGGAGAGAAAGCAATATTTTTGCGAATTTCATCGCCGACAAATCTGATATTAATATGTATATATATATATTCTATTTTATGAATAAATATTTAACGGTAAAGCGCTTAGTCGTCATTTTTCGAAATAATTTACATTTCCGTACGACCGGAGGAGAAAAGGTAAACTTGCTATTTTTATATAATTACAAAAAAAGGAGTTCATTTTTAAATTTGTAAGGTTTCATCGCGATGGTTATATAAGGGGGGACAATACAAACAAACAAAAAAATCATGCTTTGAAAGAAAATACCATATTATTCAGATTAGATATAGAGGTACTGAACTTTTTCTTAATGACAAAAATGTCATTATCATTCCTTTTGTTTATTTACCTTAAATGTCTTCTAAACTTGAGAAAATTTAAGCGAAATAAATTCCGGGCGTTGTATGTATGTCGCCCTTAAAAGAGTAAAAAAAAAAAAAGAAAATAATAAAATAAAATGATTGGATGAGTGAATTCCTTAAATTCTTCTCTTTCCCTTCTTCTTTATGACGCAATGAAAAACTAAGATCGACGACTGATCGTCTGCATGTATAGCAAAACAAACGAAATGTTTTTCATACCATTGTTATTGTTATGATGATACAAGTATTATTATTATATTTTTCAATTACGTCAATTATACCTAATGTTTTAATAGTTATAATTTTTAATAGTTTATAATTAGCAACTGTTTATACTTTTATTAATTAATTTTTGTTTCATTTGTTCTTGTTTACAACAAAAAATGTATCTTTGAATTTTCAAGCCTAATTAATTTTATTAAATCTTTTCAATTTTTTCGTAGCGACCTAACTTTTTTTTTTATTATAGTTTTATACGATAGCAATTAAAATGATAAATACAGTCGCTTATCTTGACAATTTATTTAATTACTCCTGATGGTTAATTATATAATACAATAATTTTATTATGAAATGCTAGTGGAAAATTTTAAAAATCGTTTTATTAACTATACAAAAAAAGCCATAACTTTGCTTTGAACTGTATTAAAAAAACTAATGGGCCAGGCCAATGTCCAAGTCATAAACCTTCATGCACCGTTGCTTTAAAATTTTGCTACAGTTAAACCAGTTCCGTTGTGAAATGGTTTTACAGAGACTCCGTAATGGAGGTGAAATATTTTACCTCTCAAAGTATAGTTTAAAAAATTGTACAAATCATTCATTTTACAACTATTTCCTGTCATCGTTTTAAATTATATTCATCTAAGTATTTACTTAATTTCATCTATTTATTTATTATAAAAAATATAAATCAAAATACAGACGTTGTAGTATCGTTAAGACTTCCTGTCAGTTACATGTATTCGCAATTATTATTAGTCTTTATTTGAAAATTTAGAAAGATATTTTACATTTATATAAAAAGTGCAAAAATTGTGCCTTCATTAATGACATATTTTATGCCATTTATTAAAGACATACCATATTCTCACCGAACATCTAATTTTAGAATAATATAAGATATTCCTTATAATAAATATATATTTCATATCTTCGAAAAAGTATGTATTTACAAAACATAATTATTATTAAATTCATCCTGCAAGGCAGTAATTACTACGTACGTCTAATGTATATTCTGTAATATAGGAGCAATATATATGTAATATACATTACATTTCAACATATGATAACTTTGTAGGTTAAATTTAATAATAAAGATCTTTCGTAAATACGTATATTGTATTTGCGAAGATAAGAAATATCTACAATTACAATGTCGTGAATGTTAATTGAATAAATTCACGTTCTACAAGGTAACACAATGATAGGTAAAATATTAGACTGTAGGTAAAGTATTTTAAATTATATTGCTTATCGTCTTTCTGACATAAATATTTTTAGACTAAAATTTAATTTTAATTATTAGGCTTTGGTATATATCACCAACAAATTGTAAATTTTAATTCGATTATTATTATTAAAGGTTAATTTGTTGCAAAATGCAATTCAAGACTTTCCATAACACTTTTTATAATGTTTCCGTTAAATTTGCAATTTTTAACCAGTTGTTCTTGTAATTCTTTGTTGACATCTGGACTTTGCTTTCAATTATCTTTTAAACGTATCATTCAACTGCATGTTGTAGTACTACATTCAATAGTCAAAATAAAGAATATAAAACCTAAAAATAAAACTAATTCAAATTGTTTTTATTCTCATCTTTGAGCTAAACTATTAATGTTCAGCTTATCCTTTACGTCAAACAATCTAATATAGTTTACAATCAGATCATAAACTGAAACTCTAATTTCTGGGAAAAACTCTTTAGCTCTTTATATTGACTGATTGTTATTTTTCTTAAATTTACAACTCGATTTACAATTATCGTCTCCAAATGGTCCAATGAAAACAAAAATCGATGCGCTAACCGAAGCTGTCATCTACTTCAGTTATAGTACAAACATTGCACCTGTCGTTGCCATAGGTGGGCTTCAATCGACATTGATATTAACTTTCTTATTTTTTTGCAAATGTACTAAACGCAATTGACAACACGTCTGATATTTATAACTCATGGAGCCATTAGTATTTCCTTCATAATTACATAATACGCCTCTATTTGAAGCGAGCAGTTGTGGTGAACTATATTGAGCACATTCCCCCTGGAAACTTAAAACCTAAGATAAGAACGAGCACTTCTAGGTGAGAGAGCCCCTTGACGTGAGAAGCTCAAAGCCATAAAACTGCGTGCACCAACGTTTCCGCGTATATATATATACGAACTCGCTCAATCACGACAAGTTGAAGATACAAAAAAAAAAGAAGTAAACCGCTCAGGATGAGCAGTAACAATGTATCCACAAAATATATAATACGAACCTGTAGAGATCATTTTCCGAGACGATGTCGCGGATCGAGTCCTCGGGATCGACGCGGTCGGGTATTGCACGGGGCACTCGCGGGCAGGCGGGTATCAGCGGGGGGCAAGGAGAACTGCATTCCCGGAGAGCCGACGTAGCCACGAGGTCGTCCTCCGAAGCCGTTGTCATCAGCGGACTCGGCGGCCGATCAGCCGGTGGACCCAGCAGGTCCTCGCTTCTCGAGTGTCGCATCTCCGTGCCCCGAAACCCACCCCCGCCTCCCGAACCGGCGGCACTTGTATTTCGAAAAACCACCTCGTTCACACCACCGGCGAATGCACCCGGCGTCACTCCGATCAATAAATCCGTCATTTCCTATCTATATAAACTGCTGCACTTTTGGGTTTAACACGATAAATCACACCATTCGATCCAGATTTAGACGTGGTAAAAATTCAAATTTCTCAAATTACCCGCCGGAACGTCGCGGCGCATCCTCACTTTCGCAGGATTCGATATAATTTTACCCCCTCGTTCTGTCCTTCGCGGGTGCCGCTCCTGTTCTCGGTAGAATCGATTCGGTGGCCACCGAGGAGGTGGTGTATTTATTCGGACGTTTTGTCGATGCGCTCAACGGCGACGTCGCACTAGTTTCTCCCTTTATATATATTCGCTCGTATATGTGTGTTTCGTTCTCCACAGCTAAATGAAAAACAAACAAACAAAACACGATCGCTGTCCGAACGAACTTGACGACTCTTTTTTTTTTACTCGCGATTCTTGACTGCAACTTCACTTGTTTCGTGAACCGCTCGCGCGCACTGTGTGTGTAAAATAAATCAATTTTGCAAAACAAAATAGAAAAATGCACACTTTCTCCGCACAGATTTGCTGCGCGTGACAATAATATAATTTAACCGGAACTCCGACAAATATCAATCTCGTTCCAGTACCCAGCACCTTCGCGAATTATTCGAGTTCGAACAGATCCACTTTCCTCGGTGGTTACCTGACGTCAACTGACGCGAGGCGCCTCTCGGACCGCCGAGGAAAGCCTGTGTTGCCCTTCTCCTTCCCTCTCTCTCTCTCTCTCTCCTTTATCTTGCTGCACCGAGTCTTTCCGTCTCTATCTATCTATAGCGAGCACTGCACATTCGCTATATTACATGTATATATACACCTCTCTCTCTCTCTATACTATTTCTCTCTTTCATCCTTTTTCCTCTCATGCGCGATATATACGTTGCAAGTCGTCGTGACGTCGACGACGGCGCTCCGGGCGGACGATCGTATAATAACGGTTGTAAATATATAATAATAATAATAATAATAATGAACGGGGCTGTCAAAATGTGAGCAGACGTATATATAATGAAATTATACCTTATATTATGCATATAACAGAACTCCGATCTGTATAATCGTAATACTTATTAAAAGTGCGGGTTTATCAAATGTTTCCCAGCATCAATCCGAAAAAGAGGATAGGTTATTCGGTGGCACCTGTTACCGGCGCGGGTCATGGTGTTACCCTCGAAAATGCAGTATATATATATATACATATAGTAGGATTCACAATATATATATATATATATAGTAGGATTCACAATATATTACAGGGGAGATCGAGAAGGCCCCTCAATTATAGGCGTTTCAACGTTTCGGAGGGGCCACCTGTTTTTAACTCCAAATCACATACATTTTAACAGTTATATATAGAATAATAATTATTGTAACAATTAAGCGTAATTCATATTACACACATCCTCGCACACATATATACATTTATATACATATATATGTATACATATATATATATACACGGTGTCTCATTTTAATATATATTATGCAGTCAAATATCTCCGAATGCAGGCCCCAGATACAGAAAAATTGTTGATACAAAAGTTGAAGGGTACAAGGGGGGCCATTTTTTGATAAACTTAGTGTTGACCTTGAACTTAATTTTCAAGGTCATTTCAGGGCCATAGTGTTTTTTTTTTTTTTTTTTTTTTTTTTTTTTTTTTTTTTTTTTTTTTTTTTTTTTTTTTTTTTTTTTTTTTTTTTTTTTTTTTTTTTTTTTTTTTGTATCTTTCGAGATGTTTTCTCACTCCAAAAATACCACAAAAAAATTTTTCGCTTTTTGACCTATGTAGGAAGGCAAATCATTGTTAGAATGTAAAAGCACAAATTGCAGATTTTCTCAGAGTTATCCTGGAAAGCAAATCTGTCGGAACTTCCAATTTAGAGTGAAATCGAAGGAATCGACATATGACGAGGTGTCTGAAAACATCTTATAAAGAGGAAAAAGTTTCGTATATAGGGATGAAAAATATGGTTTTCACGTAAAAAAGTGCAGTTTGTGCTTGCACCTTTCAAACACAAGTTTGCAAGCTCAAAATAAAGCTCGCATATCGAAACCCTCCAATTTTCATATGAAACTTTTTCCATTTTACCCTTTAGGAGTTATTCAGGTGCGCTGTTTTAACTGAATCACCCTGCATATTTAAACTTTTAAAAAATTTGAATTTATACTCATTCAACCACCCTGGTAAAAAATTGGATAGAATCGTATAGAATCGGATTCAAATTTTATCCGGATTTTAAAGAAACGGATAGAAATGTATAGAAAATTTATCCATTTCTATCCGTTTAATTCTTTAAAATCCGGATAAAATGTGAATCCGGTTCTATACGATTCTATCCACTTTTTTACCAGGGCACAATATATAACAATTGTTACGTGCTCAGTAAACGAAAACGTATTGAAAATTTAAAATACAAATTGAAATGAATTCATGTACGCATTAAGTGAATTAATTTTCAGTCGTTTTAATTAATTTCAATTCATGTTAATTAGTTTGAATTCGTATTTTTAACTTTCAATACGTCTCCGTTTACAGGGTAATTTTTGACCTCTTAATTTCACATTTTATTATTGATAGATGATCTGCATATGTATTCAAGCGGATTACTTCATATTAATGCAATATGGGTTTGAAATGCATTCCCTATGAATGCATCATCATATGAAATACATCATCCCTAGCAGAAATGAATCGCGGCGCTGTATCGATTTTGTCTAGATTACCAAGAATAATTACTGGTTCTAGACTGGAAAACTATGTAGCCCCAATATCCGCAGGTAGACGCTTAATGTATATGGGGCCATGATAACTCTATAAACAGAATCTGTCTAGTTTTCATCTAGGAAAAGCTATTTTGTTCTAACCTAACAAAATTTTGCTATAAAAATAATCATATCTATAGTATTTTCTAGACAAAACCGATATAGAAACGAGACAGAATTCATATTTTATCTAACCTAGAATTTATAGTAATTTTCACTTTCAAATTTCTAGATGTTCTACATAAAATCTGGACAGAATCGAGAGATTTTCTCGTACAGATTTTATAATAGTTTTCAGAGATAGATAAATTATGCCTACCTGGGA
The DNA here is from genome assembly GCA_030522945.1 of Trichopria nigra. NCBI lineage: Eukaryota > Metazoa > Arthropoda > Insecta > Hymenoptera > Diapriidae > Trichopria > Trichopria nigra. The sequence goes on from JAPYZR010002739.1 coordinate 24,176, forward strand.
TATTGTAAATAAATTATTTTTTAATTTGAAAGCATTCGAAATAAAAAAAAAAAAAAAAATACATGTTGTACGAGTTTTTCATTGTGTTATTGAACCTTTTTTTTTTTTAAATAATGCGTAAAAATCCAAATCAAAACAGTGCGAAAAGACGCATTTCAATTTTTTTAAAGCAGATTAAAAATAAAAAATTATCTAAGATTTAAAAAATTTTTGAATTTATCGCGTATATATATATACATATATGGGACATTCCACCTCAATGAGATACCCACTACCACCATAATTAGTTTAGACGAAAATAGTTTTAATATATTATGTCTTCAAATTGCAGTAATTATATCTACTTTTAAACCAAACTTGGCAAAATAAAAAATTCAAGATGGCTGATTCAATATAGCGGATAAAATGAAAAAAAAAAATATATATATATATATACGTATATATCAATTTGGAGTCGCGAATAAATGATTATTTCTTGATCGATATTCGTTCCGTCATTTATATAAAAAAATGGCTCGGTGTTATTGTAACCGGACTCATTTTTTAGCTCTTAAAATAAAAGACACTTTCAAAATGAAAAACGCAAAATGGCGGATTTAATTTCTTTACTTGTGACGTTTCCAAGTTTCTTGAATACAATTGCTTCGACTTCAAATTTTACTCAAACTAATAAGGCATCCAAAGTTCAGGGCTTGATAATTCTTTAAAAACAGTTTTCCTATAGGGATCATTTGAAGGTGATTTGATTGGGAAAAAAGCAAGGAATACAATGCTCAATAGCATATTTTGCTGGCAAGATATAGGGAAAAAATAGAAAATGTTTTTCCTTTACCTGATTTATACATATATATATTTTTTTTAACTCGCCGATTTATTTATTTACAATCTGTCTCTTTTTGAGATAATAAGTAACTTCTCCTTACTATGGGCAGTTACACGTTTGATTAAAAATACTCCAGCGAGCATTCTAATTTGGTTTTGTTACATATTTAACATTTAGTTTGTAAAGAAAAATAGATAAAAAAAAATAATAAAAACAATTTGTAATGTTTGTATTGAGAATAACTTTGCACTATATTTGTTCTAATCTTGTTATATGTTTCTTGAGCCGGGTACTCTTGATGATTGACGTTCTTATTAAATTATGTATAAGTTGATTAGGATGATTTTGTAGTATTGTGTTATTAATATCTATTTGTGTATTTTTTATAAAAATTCTTTATTTCTTCTTTGACTGATGGTATTTGTAGATCATTACGAATGATTTCATTTGTTACAAAAACCACATCTGATTTATATAAAAAAAATGGCATTCATATATTGAATGTACTGTAACTCAGTGAAAAATAATCATTTTCGATTCACAACTCAATTTAATCGTATAAAATCTTAAGAAATTTAAAAGTATATACATACATTTTTGAAAAATTTGTGTACAAAATTTTTGTCGGGGATTGACGAAGGTTTTATGTATTCTGAAAACGTTCGATAAATGCGCGGTAATTCGGCGGTTTCAACATTTTTTTTTTTATTTATTACTTCCCGTTTATTTACAATCTATCACAGTGACATTTAGTAAATGTTATACACTACATTATACTAACATGCGAGTGACGCTTATAAATATAACTCTTAATAAGTGATTCCGTCTTTTGAAGAGTAGCTGTATTTTCATTATTTGAGAGTGAAATTATATATATACACTCCATGAAATTTAGAGAGGACAAATATACCCACAATTATGTATGTTATTGTATGATACAAAACTTTAATTAAAATGAAAAAACAATAATGCTGTATATCCTTAAAAACATACTCGTTTTAATAAATCGGAACATTCATTATTCTCAATTATTCTCTAAAAAAATCGGAATATGATATAAATAAAATGCATGATTATTGAGTAAAAGGAATTTTATATTGAATGTAGACATTTAATTTAAAATGTTATATATATCTATTGTTATTCTTTGACAGGATTGTCAAGAATTAAAGCTGAAAAGACAATCCGTTATTGCAATCCCTATTCGAATATTACCAATTCTTTTCTTTTTTTTTTTATGACCTCACATCGTCGATTTTATTCAATTTGTCCGACTCGATAAAATATTTTAAAATTTATGTCCGAAACGTAAAATTGTACATATATACGACATATTTCCACTAGCAGATCTACAATGCAAAGGTATGGGTTCAATAAGAATGACAGATGTCATAGTAACGCCTGTTTACTTCTCAAATCTGGCTTTTATTAGCACTCAATATGTATATATTGAAAGAATATTGTCTTTGCTGTTCTAAGGCAAAAAATATAGACAATTTCTCGTGTAGTCAAGCCGTAACGTATATATACATATGTTCTAATAACACATAGGTAAAATTAAAATAGTACTTTTGTAGAGAATTCATGTGCCTGTTCCACAAGAATTCCGTCGAAGGGAGAAAAAAAAATGTCAAATTAACATTTGAACCATCTTAATGTACAGGGTGGGCCCTTTTGACCGATCCTAGATAGTGCGGTGAGATAGTAGTGGTCAGAGTACCGATACCTGACATAATGTGTTGGAAAATAGTTTGGTCGTTAAATGGTATATATAGAGAGTATATATGTGGCACATATCATATCAGTCCTCAAAATACTTCCTCTGATACTTTGATGAACTTTTAATTACTTGAGGTCCGAAAGGTACGTGGAGTCGAAAGGGATTTAACTATTCTCTGAATATCCTCACTGATAAGCCTAACTGGTATATCATCGAAGTCGAGGGACACCATATATTATAGATAATATACCACACTGTTATCTGTTTGAGATAAAGTCCGTACATGCAGTAAAACAGAGTGAAAATTCACTCAAAGGAATTTAAAGCATCTGGACAACGATAACCATGAATACATAAGTATTTTGTAAAGAAATGGCCATTTCTTTACATGGAAAAATACCGTAAATATAAATGTAGGAACATTCAGATGCAAAGGCGCGAAAAAAACCCTTATTATCGTTTATTAAAGTGATTATTAATAAAGTATGTTAAATTAGCATAAACGCAAAATGCACAACATATATACTTATATTTTGAAATATTCGATATATATTAACTTTTGAAATATTCGATGAAAGTAAATTTAATTTTTTTTTAAATGCATTATATCAACTTAATCTTAGCAATTATCACATTAATTATAAAACTATACATTATTTTAGTTTTATGATCGTGAATTTGTTTCTTTGTTAATGTTCTTCAAAGTAGACTTTCATAATATACTTTCGAAATACACGACGATTCAATTACGAATTAATTAATTAATTAATTAAGCAATCAAATGAAACATCAGGAAGTTTAATCTCACATTCAATTTTAATTTACATTCGTGAAATTAGTAGTTATGTATCTCGCATAAATGATTTAAACTGAACGTGACCATTAATTTAAATTTAATTTCTTCATTTCATTTAAAATTTATTTTTCTTCAGTTCATTATTTCATAACGTTTAGACATATTTGAGACAAACATAAAAATATTTACTGAGAAAAAACGATAGTTGAAAACATATGAATTTTTAAAGCAATATATTTGTTCTTAAATCCGTTCATAGATTTCTCGTTCTTGTTAGCATGTGGAAGATTTAATGTGTTGTAAGTGGACGAAAAAGAAATATATATATTATACACCCTCATTAGTTCTTTTGTTCTTTTTCCTTTTTCTTATCTTGTTTTAAAAATAATATATACCTTATGCATTTGCTCTTACGGGGCTTTGACCAGAACTTTTGCTTCCCTTTATATGACAGTAATTAATAAGATATATCACCGTACATTACATGATTACAATTAAAACTAGGGGCTCTGCCCCCTGGACCGACTATACGGCCGCAGCCGCTCAGTCCATCTTTCGTAAACTTTATAACGTTTTTATAATTTAGTCTACAATATGAGTTTAGTCAACCGCAACCATTCCGTGTT
>JAPYZR010002740.1:0-15946 GCA_030522945.1 Trichopria nigra
TGGTTCAAAATTAACCGAGAATTATCCGAAATAAATTATTTTCTCTTACCAGCACCAAAAATAATTTATTTCGGATAATTCTCGTTTAATTTTGAACCAGTTTCAGCGATCTTTTTTTGAAGATTGTATATGTTATGTAGAATCACCCTTCCAAAGCCCAAATTTTCAAAAAATGTTTCAATCCTTATTTATGTATTCTTTTCCTGTTTTGAGGTTAGGTCGGTAACTGCTCTACTTTAGAACCACCTTAAGAAGGCATGTAAACAAATAAACTGCATATTTTCACTCGATGGTATGTATCTACTTTTTGTCCATTTGTATTATAAAAATATTTTGAATAATTTTACTGCATATAAATACTAGATACGATAAAATCTTATTATATCTTTATGATAGGAAATTTAAATTTTAACGATACATTTTATGTTTATTTTTAATATTCCTCAATTTTCATCGTCGTTGATTTTCATATTTCTGTCGATTAAATTTGCTTTTTAAATTTTCCCACAATTTTGAAAAAATGTCATTTTTATATTTTTGCCTGTTCTCGGTAATTACTCTTTTTTTTTTAATTTTGTTCGATTTGTTTCACACTTTTATGCGTTTTTCCATCGTTTGAAAATTTTCCCAAATGTAAGTCATTCATTTCAAAATCGGTAAAGTCGTATTTTTCTTTCGTTTATGAAATGTTTTACAATTCTCTTGGATTTCGTTTCAGTTTTACACTTCATGACAAATGCATAAAGTATAAACATTACTTTGTAATTTAACGAGATTTTTATTTATTCATGCGAACTTTTTGCGATCGTCGAACCGGAAGTTACATTATAAAGCAGGCAGAAAAGTATAAATGCTATACACACTTTGGTTAATGGAGCGAATAAAATATTGTTGTTTACATATATTTTATGTTCCGTCTCAATATTTTCGCTTTTAAATGCCATTCGCAGCCTCGATATTTTTGAAAATATTAATTTTCATTTATGTGTAAATTTTGAGCTGCATGTGCAACAGTCTAAATCGCAATAAATTTACACAAACATTAAATTTTGATTATTAAAATGTCAAACTTAGTTCCATTTGCTACTTGTATTAGATATCGTTATCAAGTAAGTCGGTAACATAGAAATCTACCTCAAAATTTATTAAGTTTGTTTTTCACCAATGAAACAAAACGAAAACTTATTTTTTTGCCACATTTCGTCCGTTAAAAAATCTAATTTTTTGAATTAAAAATGTTGTTTGATGAACAATGCATGTGCGGAAATAGTGAATTTCAAAATGGCGACATCCAATATGGCGGCTAGATGTCGACAAATTGACAAATATACATATAAACTTGTAAAACATTGAATCTTTAAATTTTTATAAAAATTGATGCATTTTTTAAAATCCACCATTTTGAATTTCGGAAATTTGACATCAGATTCGTGATCAGCGACCCCAAAAAACTTCAAAAAAGAAATTTGTCGATTTAAATCGTTGTACACGATCAAATCGGAATTTTCATCAAATGTTAGGCTTAAAGTCGCCATTTTGAAATTCCATTTTTCCGCCTACAACTTTTTAAGTTTATTTTCAAAAAGTATTTTTGGGACCCTCTATCTCGCCATATTGGATCCCTCGGATTATTTATTAAATGATTAATTTAACTCTGTCTTCATTTCGGCCCAAAATATCACGAGGAACCATCGTAGTACTTACTGCCACCGCTAGGCGCGTACGCAACCTACTTTCAAAATGACTTGCGTTTCTCCAGTCGGGGCCATTCGTGCCATTAAATACTTATTACTATCGTCTTTCCTCCAACATCCCGTTTCTTCTACCACGCGGACTTGCAGCATTACAAATGTCACATATTGTTACGACGTGCAAAAAAGTTGGGGCTACATTTCAAACCTTAGCAACTCGACTAAGTGCATCTTCTTAATAAAATTAGTCTCAAAATTGCGTTGTCCCTGGAAGACAGTTCCAAGTTGTTCGAATAAGCGTCAAATCTATTAGCTCCGTTTACACGTTCCTACAACTGTACACCTATACCTCGTACAGTGCACTGGCTCGCGCTGGAGCTCGCGCAACGTATTTACGACTGTCTGCAAACTTCTTCCTCGGCAAAATTACATATTCCATCTGGATCCGAGGGTAATATCCAGAGAATATGCAATAATAAGTAACAAGAATTTTGCGCGAATGTCTCATCTGGCTTCAGGAGTCCTCGATTAATCACGTCGCCCTCTTACGTTGCGGGTGCGTCGTTGGGGTGTCGCCCAAGGGCCTTCGGACTCGAATTATTTCCCTCTCTCGCTTATACCCGGCCGTTTTGTACCTCTTTGCATGTCCACTTTCGCGCTTGCACCTTGCATCGTAATTGAAGTACGTTAAAATTTCAGTACGCTCGACGAAACGTAACCGGCCGAGAGGAAGTCGAGCTGCACTCGAGTTTCGTGTCGTTTCTCTCCCTCTCCATATATACCCATTGTCTCTGTCTCTCGTGCGGCCTAAATTATATTTGGTGGAGGCGCGCACGCATGCTCGGAATTGGCAATAACAGCTATTCTCCTTGTTCCGTTCTATCGAAGTAGAAGGAGAATGCAGGGGAGATGAAAGCACTCACGGAAATTAACTATTGGGGCGACGAAATCGCTATTAGATCCGAACTACTAGAATATAAGGTCGTAATAGGAATGTTAATTTTCATCAATGACGGCTCCATTCATTTTTTATGCGACTTCTCGCGTTTAAATCGCTCGGCGAAAGTTGCGCGTCGAGATGGAAGTGGCCTTTTTGACACTCTTGACATCTTTTTCGTCAATTTTTCTTTTTTTAAGAGAATGCCAGGGAAATGCTTCTCGGGCAGTTTTAAAACGCAGTGAGAGTCTCGAGATGTGCTCGGAGGAGTATTGCGATAGATTATTTCTTTGTGAAAATTCCAAGGGGTTCCTCCATCCATCACATCATTTTCCTAAAAGTTTTCAGCATTTCAGAAACCGAAGAATCATTTTGAACGTTAATGACCTGTCAATCCGAGTAAAAGTTTCTCTTGTCTAATAGATTTTACTCCTGCTACCTGCTGATCTAGTACGTGAACTGATTTTCTATTTTAAGACGACGTCTCTAATACATTATTTTAGACATCAAGGAAAACGTGAACGAGAAAACAATTGAAAAATTTGTCCGACATGATATCAGCAAGAGATACCCGTAACCCTATTTGCATATATGCTAATTTAGACTTTTGTGCAAAATGCTACTCGAATAAGTGCTGCCCGGTTTCCATGAGTTTTTGAACACTTTTCGAGAAAGTGGCGAAGTTATCCTTTTATATATACGAGTGGGGCGATTCAGTTGTTCGGTAGCTTCTCCTGATGCACCGAGTGTCTCCCTCTGTTTCCTCGCTCTATCTGGCACCCCCTTTCCGCATCTCCTTCTGTCTCTTCGCTGTATCACCCTCTATCTCTTTCCCTCCCTTCCTCTATTTCTGTCATGTACATCTCTCTCTCCTTCTATCTCGATCTCCCGTTCTATCCCCCTCTCACTCTAGGATCCCCCGATGTCTCTGTTCCTCCAACTCTCATCGGTTAGAGATATACACTGGTACACGGGTAGGGTAGACTAAGCGACGGAGGTTGGTACTAAATCTCACCCTAAAGCATCCCTACCGGCGGCCCACCCCTAACGGCGGTATACTGGTGCACCCCTGCCTCCTCTCGCACCCCTCATCTAGCGCGCATTGGCGTAACCCGACGTACATTTTCAACGGCATTTCCGCGCCGGCCCCTCTGCACATGTATCATTACGCACGTGACGGTCCTCTAGAGCCGTGAAAACACTAAAGAATCAATTTAGCATTTCCCATTGGATCCCGGAGATTCCGCTCCAGCTTCGGCACGGAAAGAAACGACCCCGTAGCCGAAAGCCGACCCAATTCCGCGGCTCGCTCCTCTGCCGACGTCGGAATTCGCCTGTTCATTTGAGCGGAAGAATTTTAACGAAACGCTTGTCGGGAATTTCTAATTATCAATTATCGAAAGGGTTCATTCATCACGCGAAATTGCTCGCTTAATTACTCCGCATGGCCGCAACGGCTAAATGGGTTGGAAATTTCATGAAGAGCGCGTATATACAGTCCATATTTTTTAGCTGAACTTGTATCCATTGGGACGACAGCTCGGGATTGGTTTGGACCTTCTCTGTCTTAAGTTGGACCAGCCGTGAAATTAATGGAGATGTAGGCCAACATCACTTATTGGCCTCTATCGTAGATGGAGGTCCTTTCTGAACACTGGAAGTGATTACGAACCTAAAGTTGAGCTGGTCGCACATGTGGTCAAACATTTGAAACCCCAACTCCAGACAATATTTTGATTTCGAAATTGCATTTATACTTAGCACGTAAGAATGGCTCTAGAAGGTCCCTGAGAAGATCACCAGGATACCATCATCTCAATGTCCTGGAGATATTAATATTTTTAGGAGGCACGTCATTCGTACAATTTGCCGGCTGTTGATATCAAACATTATTTGAGACGCTTATGGATATTATTACGAATGGAGTACTGAAAATCAAGGATTGCACTTGTCATATTTGTTCAACATTTCCAGGTGGTTCTCCGAGTGCGAGATATACACACAGTCGAGAGAAGCCTAAGGAAAATGCAATATTCCGCTCGAAATAATTGGCCACTAAATAGTTGGAATTCTAACTCGACCTGATTTATTAGAAAAGCGTTAGACATTAGTTGCATTTTTCATGGGGCCTAAATCTTCAGGGGGCACTGATGCATAAAGGTGAAGCGCGTGTCGTACGGATTATTCACGATTAGCCTTTCAACGAGGCGCTGAAAGCGATGGGTGCATGTATGTATTCCAGATCGATACGTCCAAATATAGATCGCCCTAACGAATCTCGATCGGTACGGCTTTCGCGATAAACTGGGAATGCTGGTGTAATTGCATCTATACGAATGCACTTTGTGCGCGAATCCAAGTATGTAAAACACCGAGCGGAACGGGCAGAATTGCAAGATCAGAGAGAGAGAGAGAGAGAGAGAAAGGGGATCGCAAGAAGTTACCCGGAGCTCGTTTAAGGATGTGTGGTAAATCGAAAAAGTACATTTTACTACGATGCATTATTCCCTTTATGGTAAGTGGGTGAGAAGTAAGCGACAAAATTTTATATACTGTGCCGAGCGCTCGAAAGTCTTCTTTGTTTTTTTTTTTGGATCAATCATGATCGTGGGATATGATTGGACGACCGTTTCGTTGCATGGAGTAATTTCACGTTAAATTCTGTTGGTGGAATCAGCCAACATGCTTATTGTTGCTTTTTTTATGGATGTGGAGCAGTTTTAATTGAAATTCAAACCTCAATCTGATCAAGTCGAATCTTCTTTCTTCGCGATGACAGAAATATTCCCTCGTTTGCATTTATTAAATGTCAATTACTTATTTTCAGGAAGTTTTTTTAAACAAAATTTGTTTGAATTGTTTCTTTAGATAAAGAGTTTCTCGCACTTTATATATAATATGTTTCAACATTATTTCAAGGTACATCGGGATTGAAAGAATTGATAATGAACATATAGGGTTTCGCTGTTTCGGCACTTGGTCACCAGCCCCGATCTACAGAGAGGGTTGAAGTACAATGATCGAATAAAATTGAAAAGCTCCTAAGCGAAAGATTAAAAGTGATGTACGCTTAGAATAAATACATCAACTAAACCTCGAGCATCGGAATAATTGATTCAATTGAAAATATATCAAAGAATCAATTTTAGCGAAATAAATCTACTTTCATTGCAAAGGTCGACTTAATTACAAAATTTTGGAAATTCAATCGAAAGAGAATAAAAATAATCATTCAAATTAGACCGATAAATTCGGGTCGATTTTCAAGGTCATTTGAAGGTCAACGTTTTTTTTTTCTGTTTTTAATAGAAACCTCTATTTTTAATAACGAATACGAAATGAGCGTGAACTTTTACGTCAGAAATTATAGTTTCTAATTCGTAAGAAGGTGACCATCAGAAGGTCAAATAAAGGTCAAATGTTAAAAAATCGTCTAGACGCAGTTCTTCTTTGACGTCAATTTCAGGATCTATGGGCGAATAAACATAAGATTTGGAGGCCAATGACCTTGACCTCGAAGTTAATTTTCAAGGTTAGGTTAGGTTAGAGTATTTTTGCTTTTAATGAAAACCTCTGTTTTTACTCTAATTAACCTTCTGAAGGTCACATTCTTAAAAATCACAAGACAATGTTGACCTTCAAATGATCTTGAAAATCTGGAGGTCAAAATTATTATGACAAATACTAGAATAATTGAAATGTACAATTGATATGATATAAATTAACTTTAAAAATCGAGTGAATGGATGGAGTATTGATAATAACCGAAAACATTCTCATCTGTGATCTGTCATTGTAATCGAATCATTCGAAAATGAATAGGTAGAATAAAAAAGATGTATAATATAATTCTAAAATCATTTCTAAATAATTTTTAGACAAGTACAATAACTACTTGCCATGGTAAAGACATAATACGGAAAAAGAACAATGTCATACAACAATGTATTGTCCGATGCTTTAGACTAAACAAAAAGCATGACAATTCGTGATTTCATGCTGTATTTGTGACGTACATACATATCGGTAGCGTAACAAAATAAAATGAATTTCCGAAATTAGCGATGCAAGTCACAAAATCATATTAATAATAACGACAATGACTTGATTAACTGTTTTATCTGCGTCGTGTAATTCGGGATTAATGAGCAAATCTCAATTTTGAGCAACATCATTATTCTTTCTTTGAATACTCAACTTGTAACGTGTCAATGGCAAATTGATTACAGAGGACCCTTAAAATGTCCGAACAACGAGGGGTCGGAAAACGCAGACCCCATTTTAACTCCGGCCAAAATAAAATGCGGAGGGAAAAAGGAAGAACTTCGATTAATTCCACCTATTGTCATTTATTTTATATCCCTTTCGCGCTTATTTAATGCCTGTCATTTACGTTAATGCAATATTTTTCGTTGATACACGATTTATATTGATTATATATGTTTATGCTATATATATTATTTTATACGTATAATATTTTATCTTATCGCATTTTCATATATTTTCAGGAAATTTATTCACTGAAAAAATCTGAAAAAAAGGAAATTCAATCATCAGAAAATTTCTTACATGATCCGTCATATAAGAAACCGTTGGAATACTAAAGTTCAAGGAATATTCTATAGGTTCGAAACAATAACGATCTTCTCTAAATCCATTATTTTGAATAAAAATACACATGAAACATTGATCTTTGGATTCTATACAAGAGCTCAACTATCTGAAATATAATTTTTAAAGTTACTGAAGACAACGTTTATATGTTTTTTACATGCAGTACTGGTAATAATAAATTCCCGAAAATTTTATGGTAGAAAAGTAGAACTTTTGGTCGTAGAATACAAAAATAAAAAATGCAAATTAAAGTAAAGAAGAACTATCAATTTTTTATAAGTCGCGGGCAATTTTTAAGTCATTTTTTCTATTTGAGTGATTTCATTTTTTATAAAAATGTTTAATAAAGTTACGCTTAAAAAAAAAACTTAAAAAAAATATTTAAAAACAAGTTTAACAAAGGATGATGTATTTTCAATTTTTGATTCTGCAGTTCTTTACGTTTGCGTACATATATTTGTTGTAGACAACATCGACGAAACGGTAATTAAGAATAATAATTATAAAAGTTCAAGAAAGTCAGAAATAGACTTAATTAAAAAATACAAAAGTTGCAAGGAAAGTTATAAGGCTTCTTCAAGTGCATATTCTCAACGAATTTGCCATTCGGAGGGGCAACTCCGAAATTTATTGGAGCGAGATGATATCTAACTCAATTCATAAAATGTCACTTACTAAAAAGATTAAATCACATATATAGTCAACAATTATTTCGGACCATTCTCGCACTTTTTCCTAAATTTCAATTAGCGATCCAAGTAAGTAGACACTGATTTAAAGTTAACGAGCTTAATCAATGTTCGTCTTAAATTAAATCTTTACTAAGAATAATGTCATACTTTTAATTAGGAGTCGTATATATATATATATATATATATAATCTACAATACTATGTACCAATATGATGTGTAAAATTTCGTTCATAACCATGGTAGAATTTTTGCAACATAAAATTTTGGCCTCAAAATACCAACTGTGAGATCAAACATTTAAACGTGAGGTCAAGGCTAAAGTCATTGTCGTCGATCAATCGTGTGGATCATTGCAATTATCAGTGACTATTTAATGGCAAATCATCGTGAATTTTGAATGAAATCAATGACAAATGTTTAGATAAATCTGCAAGATTTTCCTGTTCATCACTAGCAGCAATTTTAGCATTAAATCTAGGAATATGATCAGAATCCTGGCAGCTGCCATTTTGTTTTCTTTTGTTATATTCCTTTAACTTTATTCTTATATTTTTATTTCTTTTTATATGTTTTATCTTTCTTCGTCGTTTTCAATAAAATCGATTTACAAAAATGTAATACACCTATTTTAAAGCAGTTTATTATAAGTTATTACAAACCAAGGCTGTAGATTCACGTTACGAGCAAGCAGCGAAATATCTGCGAATCGTTCTATCGAAAATTCATCTTACTCGATTATTATTTGATAAATAATGCATTTAGAGACAGGTTCATTGAATGACTTCAGAAATAAAATTCAGTTAAACCCTCCGATTATCCATATATAAGGCGACTAAAATTCAATTTTTGTCTCGTCTCGTCTCTTCTGGAAACTCTTTCTCTGTATATATTTTTCCTTACAATCTTAGCGTGATGTCATTTTCAAACACTTACAAATATAATATATTTTTATTGAAAAGAAATAACGAAAATGGCGATTGTAGCGATAAAAAGCAGATATTCAATTTTCTTATAATTCATTTATTATTCCGATATTATTGAATTTTGATACAATCGATTCTTTCGATCGAATCGTCTCATTCGGTATTGGCCAAAATTATAATGATTTTAATCGATTTGTCGATGAAAACTGAATTTATTTTTTAAAAAACTTCAACTTTGCTTAATCAATCGATACTTTGCGAAGTAAACGATTTTTTAGAAGATGTTATGTCTAGAGAATTGGTCGAATCAATTCACTATAGACAATCGACTAACTCGATTTATTCTATTCGATTGATTTGATTGATTTTTACAATTCAATTGATATGATTGAGTCACTCCAGTGGTTCGATATATTCGAGCCTCCTCGATACACTTGATTCGTGTGATTCAATCGATTTAATCGATTCAAGCAAGTAATTCGATTCGATTGAGTTGTTCGATTGAATTAATTCGTTTAAATCATTCTAACCGATCGATTCCATTCAATATTTTTCGGTTTTTAATCAGTTATTGATTTCATCTTTTTTTTTTATTTTATTTTTTATAAATATGATTCTTACATTTTTGAATATCATTGCAGTTATTTAATTTTCACATTTTTATCGAAATTCGTTTCAATCATTTTTTCGATTTAATCGATTAGTCTATCTTCAAATTCAGTAATTTATTATGGCTGTAGGCTTGACGAGACAATCAATTTTCTACTAGTCGACCTTATCCGTTTTTATTTTCATTCGATTCTTTATTTCAATCGGTTGATTCCTTACTTATATATTATTAATTATTTCGATTAATTCGATTCTTGGGTTTAAATCAATCCAATCAATTGTTGCTATTAATTGGTCGATTAAATTGACTGGATCGAATCATAATAATTACAAAAATGGAAAAAGTGCATTAAAACGATTAAATCAAAATAATCGAAAGAATGGGTCGATTTTGGAAAATCGATTGAGTACAATGACCATTTAGTGATTCATTTAAATCTTTCAGTTCGGTAGATTTAATCGATTCATTAATAGCGACAATCGATTAAATTCTATATTATTTCGAATATTTTGATTTAATCGATTTATTTACTTGTTTTGATGTGTTTAATTAGAATTCGCACGATTTAATTAAATATTTACGTTCAGTCGATAATCGATCGATGTTTTTGATCATTCGATCCTCTCGAATTTTTAAGTACATTCTGTTGAATCGATTCTTTCAACTCCAGAATGGATTAAAAATGGCTTTAAGAAAATTTGATTATGACAAGTCGATTTTTCGCTGCAGTTTGGATGGATCAGCATGTAATGAAATTTTGTTGGATAAATCGATTCGTCGTAACTAATTAAAAATTGATTCAATCGATTTTTAATTTTGAAATGATTTCTCTCGAGTTAATCGATTCTTTCGTCGTGTCCTTAGACCTCTCATGTCATTCGACTACGTCGGATTAATAGATACCAATTTAATCCATTCAATCGATTGTCACTTTTCTTAAAATTGATTGAATAACTGAATTATTCATTAATACAAAAAATTGTATCAATCCAACTGGATTCAACGTAAGATCGTTTTAAAAGAATTTAAATTATGGTATTATAAGAATAGTTTCGATATGTAAAATTTAAACGTAGAATCGTAAATCTTAAATTTTCGTTAGTTCTTTAAGTGAGTATACGATAAATCTTCTACTAGACAATAGCTCCTTTCGGAAAGTGTTTCGACTGACACTCTTTTCACGCTCTCTTGTTATGCAATAAATCAATTCCATACGGGAAAAATCGAAAGTACCGGGCGAAAATCGTGAATGTTTTGGTGAAAAACGTTCCTGACGAAGGTAAAAGATAAATACAGTTCTTGGAACGGGTGCGAACACTGACGCGGGTTTCCGTTTCCTTGTCGTTTTAGTTACGCCAGTGGAATAACGCCCCCTCCCTCGCTTGCTCTGCAGTTAATGTGTTCCAGGGTTGAACCGACCTTCCTGCAGCTTCATCCCCTCTCGAGTTTGCTCTCTCTCTCTTTATCTATCTTTATCTATCTATCTCACTCTCTCCAATACTCCCATATCACCCCCGTACTCCTTCAGTCTTTGGTCTCCACCATCGGAATCGTTCTTTCTCGCTTTTCCATCCACTGTACAGCGATCCTCTTGTGACTAACCATCGAGATCTCCGGCTTCGTCCGGCAAACGTCTTTGTTTTATAAATTGGAAACGGATTACCCAATCAACCAACCATCTGTCGCCTGCTGACAGTTACACTTTTCGCAGTCGACTGCGAACTTTGGCGATTGGCCTCGAGCAACGTTCGACTTATGTCCTTGATTATCGTCGAGGGAAATATAGACTGTCTAATTGCAATTAATTATTCATTTCGATCGATCGACCTAACTTCGATAAAGGGGGTGGTTGTCGCTGCGGTGATCTTAAATGTACGCAACGAATAGGACCAATTCGATCGGCCGAATTGAAAATAATGAAGAAGTCACGAGTATTGTGAAAAATCGATCGATCGATGAGTGATCAATGGAGAAGAATAATCCATGGGAACGATTGGATCGAATATGTCATTGACCGTTTACTGAAAATACGAGGATTAATGTAATGCGATATATACATGGAAAATGTGATATAGAATTCGATTAGATTGATGAATCGATTAAATCGACTGAACCGAAAGATGTAAATGAATCGCTCAAATGACTATAGTCGTTGTATTCAATCAATTATTTTGATTTAATCGATAAATTCATAACAACAATTGATTGAATCGAGTTAGTAGATTGTTTATAGTGAATTGATTTATACCCAAGAATCGAATTAATCGAAAGAATTAATAATAAGTAAGGAATCAATCGATTGAAATAAAGAATCGAATGAAAATAGAAACTGATAAGTTCGACTAGTAGAAAATTCATTATCTCAAGAGCCATAATGAATTCTCAATTTGAAGATAAACTAGTGCGAATCGATTGAATCGAAAAAAAAACGATTGAAACCAATAAAAAAGTGAAAATAATATAACAACGATGATATTAAAAAAATGTAAGAATCATCTTTGTAAAAAAAAATTGATGAAAAAAATAGAACCAATAACTGATTAAAAAGTAAAAAAAATTAAAATTGGAATCGATCGGTTAGAATGATTTAAACGACTTAATTCAATCTAACAAGTCGAATCGAATGATTTGCTTTTATCGAATAAATCGATCGAATCATAAGAATCAAGTGAATCGAATGTCTCGAATATATCGAACCACTCGATTGACTCACGTGTATCAATTGAATTAGAAAAATCAATCGAATCGATCGAATAGATTGAATCGAATGAGACACGAACGAATAGATTGAATGAAAAACATTCATTTTTCATAAATGATAGATTTATAAAATTGATATACACTTTCATAATCGATCAAATCCAAGAATTGAATAGATCGAAAGATTGATTAATAAATAAACAATGAATCGATTGAAATAAACATTTGAAATTTGAGACTATTGCGAATCGATTGATCGTAAAAATCAGTCGGATTAAAACAATCGATTGAATCGAAAAAAGTATTGAATCAATATAAACGATTAAATCGTTTTAGCGTAATAGGGGAAATAAACGAATCGAATTGATCCTTGTAAAAAATAAAATTGATGGAAAAATCGAAAACGAATTGATTAACTCGATCGAATCAATCGAATCTAAATGAATTGATTGAATCGAATATATATAATAAATTGAATCGTGTGACTCGAATATAGCAAATCAATCGATCGAACCAAAACTGAATCAATTGAATTAAATAAAACAATGCAATTAAATAAATCAATCGAATCGATCGAATCGATTGAATGGTGCGGTGAAATTATTTTTTTATGAATTTAATATTTTATTTTGTGAATGTTAGCCTTATACTAAAAAAAAAAACAATTATAGTTGTTAAAGAATTGTCGTTTGGACTCTTCGAGCCTCCACCGAGGACTTCCACCCACATGAAATTGAGCATTTTGTCAAGCTTCAGGAAGAGGAGGGAAGAGGGTCCCGTAGAGATTCGAAACGAAATGGTCAAGTAGTACGCGATGCTCGCTTGTATTCAGTGTATCCAGTACAATTTTTTTTTTTTTTTTTTTTATCAACGACAAAGACCTTTTGCACTGGGGTCATCGACTTCCTTCGATGTATATGTGCGTTTCTCTCTTCTTCCGCTTCCTCGGAATCCTCAGTATCCTTTGCGTTTTCGAGACCAATTTCTTTCTTCTTTCTTTCGATTTTGTACAAAGTCGCTTTAATTCTTTTCTTTTTTTTATACGAAACGTATTAGTGAACTGAGCTTGGGTATCGCGTTATTCAACTTGCGAGGACGTAACATGAAATCGTTTGTAAAATAATTTAAAGTAAGCATTAGTTTACTCTTTTAAAAATATTGAACGAAATTCTCCTCCTTAAAAATTCAAATTTCGATTGGTCATACGTTTCTGATCATTTTTTTTTTTTGTAGTACATTTGACGGTCTCAATAATGGCGCATTCTACATATGGCGATCGTAAAAGAAGGAGGATAAAAAGTTTTCTCACGATTATCGTCAAGAAAATTTTGAAAATCGTTAGTCTGTAACGATATTTCCATGTTGGACGGATCCAATATGGCGGATGGAAAATTAAAAATTGTATTATTTCCTGATGAAAAAAAAATATACGTATTTTTCGTACGAATCGCAGAAGAAAACGTCTTTAGTGATATTTTGATACAATAACGTTGATTCTCTTACAAAAATTCATAAATTTCTGAATTCATGATTTACCTTCGACAAGTCCATCCTTTTGTAGACTACATGTCTAAGTAAAAAGCATATCTATATGAAAAATATTTTAAACATAAATGGAAATAAAACATTTTTATTTCTCGTCTTTTATTGTCGATGTTAACCTTTGTTATCTTTGTTATCATTATTTCTGCAATTTTAAAAACAACGCTCTGTGAAGTATTTACCCTGCGTGAATGGTAAACCCCATATATCTTGCTTCCCGCACGTAAATGTTCTTCTCGTGTTTCTTTACTCTCATTCCTAGGAGCGTACTGTGGTTTCCCTTATATAAACCGTGTCACATTGTGTACCCCCGTATTTGCTAAACTATATATACGTTCCTTATTTTATTAATTTGACTTGTCTTTCAGTTTGATTCCTCATAAATTCATGTATATTTGTGAATTTACGTACAACCCTGATTTCCTCTTTAATTAATTTTTTTTGCTAATTTCTTGGATATAGCCCTTGAACGCATAGTAATGAAACTGGATTGACGGATTCTTTGTTCTTATTACTGTCATGTGACGGTAAATATGATGTAGGGTAATATTGTCATTGTAACTATTGATAAACACGTATTTTAGTATACAATTTGTTACTGTGTCTTGGGTATATCCGTTATCACAAAATATCGTTATTAATCCCAAGCTTTTTGTTTCTAAAAATTATATTTTTAACAATTTTATGGCGTAGTTTGTTAATCCTGCAACAACTCCAATTTTTCACTTAATAGTAACGAAAAATGCAAATATTTTGCAGATCAAGTTTTTTTTGTGCACTGAAAAAAAATTGTTATTTTCAAGTAAATGTTTACTTGAATAGTAGCAAGTAAATATTTACTTGCATTAAGAAAAGATTTTCTTGAATTAAGTAAGATTTACGAAAAAGAAGGAAACAATTTCTTAATTCAAGTATATATTTACTTGCTACTATTCAAGTAAATATTTACTTGAAAATAACTTTTTTTTTCAGCGTGGAATATAAAAAATCCTTTGTGGTTTCTAATAACGAAAGATCTCGGAAAATCTCAAATGACAAAAGTATAAATCCATCGGTTGTCCGCTTTACGTACTATGGATGTCCAACGTACGTCCAATTGTTACTGGTGTCCAATTTGTACATTTATAACAAACGTGCAATGAGTTTTTGTCCGTTACAAAACGTAAATCTCTATTTTCTAATGGAAAAAATTTGATCGTCCAATTTGTGTCTGGTCGTCCATTATTGGTGCATATC
Source organism: Trichopria nigra (assembly GCA_030522945.1). Lineage (NCBI taxonomy): Eukaryota > Metazoa > Arthropoda > Insecta > Hymenoptera > Diapriidae > Trichopria > Trichopria nigra. Next base: position 14,946 of record JAPYZR010002740.1, read on the forward strand.
CGAATTTCAAGTGTACGTCCAATATTCAAGGAGAAATGTCCATGGACGAAATTTAGACGAATCATGGAAATCCAATGGACGTCCGCAGTACTAATTGGGATAATACAGTCATTATGTTTTTTAATATAAAATATATAATATTGAAATTAAATACAGTCCTCTTACTAAATAAATATATAAATTTACGTTTCGGTCCTATATTGTGTGTACCCTCTTCAGAAATAAACTATAAATAATGAAAACAAACAGAAACACACGCATTCAAGGAAATATAAAGTCACTTCTATATATGTATAGGTCAAGACGCCATCTGTTATTAGATGTATAAATGTCAATTTTTAATTAACTATTATTTCTTCAATTTGTTTGTATTAAACTATTGTCAATTTGTGGTAGATTTGATGTTTCAAATTTGTTTTTACTGATTTTAATAAAATAATTTTCTATTTCTCTTCTTTTTTTATGAATTTTTCAATTGCTAAAATTTTAATTATAATCAAAATTAAGTTTGTACACGTTGAAAAGTTAAACCTGTATATTTTCCTGGATCTTCATTAATATTCTTTACACATTTAACCTGTTTATAGTATTTATCTTGAAACTGAAAAATAAGTTGAATTGAGTATTAATTTTAGACCTTTAAATTCGCAAAACGGTAATTTTGTACGTTCTTTTATTGCATTCCATTTTTTCTCAATTATTAATAAAACTAATTTTGTAGATATATTTGTAAACATCGATGTAACATCTAAAGACATAATTTTTTGTTTTTCTGGAAGTTTAAATGATTTTAAAATTCCAGGAATCGTTCAGAATGATTAAGATAATTTTTCTTTTCTCATTTAATTAATAATTTATTGACTTTCGTATACTAATTGTGCAAGTGTATTCAAATTCAGACGTTAAACTAGGGGCTTCGCCCCTGCGGCCTTCGGCCGCCAACCCCACCGGGGGCTCCGCCCCCTGGACCCCTGGCGCGCTATCGCGCGAAGCTCGCTTCG
>JAPYZR010002741.1:0-32503 GCA_030522945.1 Trichopria nigra
CGGGCTCATGAAACTGCGTGTTTGAAACAAAAAATCAGTTTGATTGGACTTTTTGTTCGTGAGATAACCGTGAAATGGCTAAAAATATAAGGGTTTTTCGTTCCGTTAGCCGCCATTTTGTTTTCGAAACAATTCTGTCATCAACCACAGCTTCGGGCGCATCAAACTGCGGCTTTTAAAAAAAAACATGTTGTTAGGACGTTTTTTTCATGAGATAATTGGAAAAAATTGAATGAAAAAAAGTAAAAAATGTCGAAGTTGGGCGGAAAAACGGCAATTTGCGTAAGCAAATCAAAATTGAAGCACTTGGTAGATATATCCCAACTTCTGATAGGTTCATTCGGCATATCTAAAAAGAGGTTAAAGAAGATATTCTGTTTATTCGTTCGTGAGTTATCGAGAGTACACACGTACGTACGTACGTACGACATGTCGGACATTTCGACTTTCATGTCTTCAACCCCTGCCTTCGACCCGATTTAATTTTCGATTTTCACTTTAGCCCAAAAAGTTTACGTTTCTCATATTTTTTGGCCCATAACATTTCTAACGCGAGACATATGACCTAAAATGTAAAGCTATCTCCGAAGAAAAACAAAAAGAATCCATACAGTTTAGCTGGCGAAACTGCATATACAAGAAAAATATAGTGGCATTTTAACGTACACTTTGGCTGTTATAACCAGTGTAATTGTTAAATTAAAGTTGAATGTGAATAAGGATACTCGTCTATACCTGAGCCGTATTTATTATAGTAAATGGTACCCGACTTGTACTCTAATCGGAAACAAGTTATTCGAGCGATATCAAATCATTGGATTAACTTGGCTCGTTCAAAGCGCCGATTGACTTGGGAAAGTATGTTTGATCGACTTATTTTTTCAGGGCAAATTACTTTTGAAGTTAACGCTCGCATTACTGCAAGAAGCATGTCAGTTCCTCTAAGGGAAAGCCGATCCACCTACGTATATAATCCTTCTAATAAACGGAATCATCTTGTTGGCAATTACCCAAGAGAGACTCGTTATACTACTGTAACAGGTGTTAACGCAATCGAAGGATCATTGATGGACTCTCTCTCTCTCTCTCTCTCTCTTTAAGGAGATTGCTGAACGGAATGAATAGAATTCCCCGCCCGTGAAGCCTTCAGGTACACGTGCGCATTATAATGCTGTGTACGAGAAGGAAGAGCACATAGTGAGCATCCGGAGCCGCCGAGCGGAAAATGATAACGTCGGTATCGTTCGACAGCTCTCTAATCGGGAATTCGCTCGCGCGGGATTCACGCGATGCGGGGATAATTAACCCACAGCCTTCGCAATGTCGGTGGACCCTGCGTGCGGGAAAATGCGGTAAATAGACTCGTAAGCATGCGCGAGCTATCGCGCGGACGCATCTCAATCAAAGGAGCCGCCACCACCTCCGCGGCCGCCTCCCATCAGTCTCTATGTATATATACGTAACGCAGTTCTTCGGTGCGCTCTCGTTGTTCAACGCTTCGAAGACCGAGGACCCTGATAATGATAATTAATGTTGCCTCGCGTTGATTATCGCACACGCGATATATGCCACAACATTGTACCTATATACTTCGATGCGTGCGCCTACCGCGCAGACAGGAATCAGCTGCTCTTCGAACCGCTTGTGCCTATGTACTATATGCATTCGTAGTCCGCTACACGAAACGACAATGACATAACTATATATAAGTATGTAACCCAGATTGATGAATTGGCCAAGATTTCGCTGCGGCAAGACGTTCACTATACTATATATACATGTCCTTATCTCACCTGAATAATGTCTTATTCTCGTGGAATTCTCTTATTATCGACATTGCCTGATGTATGTCATTGTTCGAATGGTTTTTAATCATGTTATATAACAATTGAAATGTGGCCGAGATTTGCAGACAAAATTTCAGCCTCAAACCGTAAGTATACAATTGGACGATTTTATTTACATCGTTGCGGATTTACACGATATAGCTTTATTAATGAAGGCTATTGGTTTTTTTTTAATTGACTAATTTCAAGTGGCGTTATCTACAATCTTCAACAAAATAATATGCTAAAATTAAAAAAAAAATGAATCTTTCTTAGTTTACTGAGTAAACTAATGAACTCCGAGTACTGCGAAAATACTCGGATTTGTGTACTAAATAAAACAGCCGTTTTTATAAAATTGATTAATTAGAAGTCGAGACATCCTGGATTATAACAAAAGAATGACCAAACCTTAAAAAATCTTATATCTTATTTCATATATTAAACAAAATATATGTATCTAGGTAATAATTAACTTGTACTTAAATTGCTGGAAAAAGTATGGGGTTGGCGGCCGAAGGCCACAGGGATGAAGCCACTATCTTTCTGCTATATTCTCTACTAAAAATTCTCACATGGGATCCCATGTGGGAAGTCGTCGTTGAAACCCATGTAGAATAATGTTGTTTTTTGGAGTTAACCAAATTCTAGTATATTTTTTGGACAATTTTGAACCAAAACGATCATTACATGTTTTAAAATGCAATAGACGTACATATTTTGCGACTAAACGGATTTGAAACTTGTCAAATGTTGAAAAAAATTGTTATACCTCGAAAAAAATCAAGATAAGAGGAGTAAAATTTGTTCAATTTGAGCACATTATTTTGTTGAAAATCGTGGATATCTCGATATCTAATAGGTCAATTTGAAAAAATCCATATCTATTAAATTTAGTATTTTTTCGCGAATTTTGAACCATTTGCTTAATTTTTTGCTATTGCGTTGATAAAAATCGCGCACTTCAGGTTGTAAGAGATAATGTTCTTGTCCTTATGCCACTATTTTAGTGGATATGGATCGATATATCCCAAAACTACACCGGAGAAAATTTTTCTTGTAAATTTTACTATACCAGTTGACATTTTGAGGACAGACTTTCGTCATGAAAAAAATTGCCATATTTATGGTAAAAGTTACATTATTTGAAATTTTTACTACGAGTATGGTAAAAATTGCCATTCGTCATATCAATTATTATTATAAAAAATTACAATTTTTCTCATGACAAAAGTCTGTCCTCAAAATGACATATCGTATGCTAAAATTTAGAAGAAAATTTTTCTCCGTGTAATCAGATCTAAATTGAGGCAACAACTATGCTGGATATGCATTTTTGATATCGATTTGATATCGAAAAACATTTTTTCATTTTTTTTTGTTCTTTATGATGTGAAACGTGAACAATTAATGAAAAACATAATATGGTATTTTTGTTTTGTTCGCATGTGACCTAATTAAATACTTCAATCCAACCTATAACGGTCTAAATAATAATAATGATTTTCTAGTGGAATTTTTTAATCATGAGTACTTAAATTCCAGTATAAATATTTGTTTTGCTTTCTTTCTCTCTAAATTTCTTGGAGTGAAATTTTATTCCATAAAGAGTGATAATTGAGCAACTCTTGTAAAGTAGTGCATTTTCCACTCTTTAATAGTGACATTTCACTCTGTTTGGAGTGTAAATTCTCCGACTCACTCCAATGTAGAGTGAAATTTCACTCCAAAAAGTGCGAAATATCACTCTTAAATAGTGACAATTCACTCTTTTGAAGAGTGGCTCAATATACACTATTTAAGAGTGAAATTTCACTCCATGAAATTTAGAGAGTTTACTCTCTGCTTATATTAAAAACGGTGAAAAAATTGATTTTTTAGGTCAAATTGTTCAAGAGGTAGACTAATTGTATTTCACAATCGTATGCTATTTATAGTCAAGATTATTCGCAATCCATTTCAATTTTCAAAGAACTTAAGGATACCTCCGTAAATTTATAAATATATAGTGACCTTTGAAATTGGTACATCAATAATATTATTAGTAGGTACGCGGTGTCTTCCAAGTTCAAGCAATTAAGTAACTCCGTACAAGACAGCAGACACTTAAGACATTGAGTGATATCTCATGACAAAAATCACTCTATGATGGTACCTCGAAGCTAGGCGCGTCGCATATAAAAGTTAGCTACTTCAAATTGCCTTCAAGATTCGAAAGACTCGTATAATCTAATGAGTAATTAATCCTTCTTCGATTACTAAAAGCAATATTTTTTAGTTACTCGTCAAATAAGAAAGTATATTAAGGAATTCACTCTTGGTAAAAGTGGATATAAATGGTGTTATTGATAATAAAAATATTTCTTTCGAATTTTAAATAATTCGTATTCAAGTTAGAAATTGCCTTTTCAATGTGTAATATTTACATTTCTCACCAGTACGTCACTAATCTTTTCAGATATGTTAGGAGTGAAATAACATGAAAAAAAAAACATAAATATAAGCATACAAATATTGCAATAAAATGATTTTTAAAAGTATATACAATCATTGTCCTATTTATGTTTTCTTACGATATACGTCGTTAAATATATTTTATTGAACAGCAGAGTTGAATTTTTGTAAAATTTATTTTGAATTAAAAAAATTTTTTTTTTTCATTATAAATGAATTCGTTTTATGAATCTTCTTAATCCATTTCAATACGAAATTTTAGATATTGTTTTAGATTTAGCGTTTCTATATAACTCGTGTATTAATTATTCTTTTTTATGTTATGTTTAAATTGATTATTACAGTTCGGTAGGTAATGCAGGAATCTCTCCCTGTATACCATTTTTACACACGCGTATATATACATAAACTAGTTTTACGTATGTATTACCTACCGAATAGGTAGTAAATTTAAATATCAAAAGAATATTGCAAGAACAGTTCGCGTAATGGAAAAAATGAATTAATTAATTTTTTGTTTTTAATTATATGCTAATTCTGATTGTGTTATTTTATTTTTTAATGGTATATTAACTTTAGTTGTTATTAATTTGAATTTTAAAATCTTTGCGAAAATGAATTATTGTAAATGTAACCATTATATGATTTATGAAACAATAAATAATAGTAGTTGTAATTAACTCCTACCTTTCATCGTTTAATCGGTGCTTTTGTTAATAAATTTTTAAAATAATACAATTAAAAAAAAAGTGAAAAATCCTTCATGTCGGATTGCCATTAAATAGCTACTAAGAACGCAAGGCGTTATTCGTTCGACCCCCATAATTTTATTAACATAAAAGTAGTTATGTTAATGAATAAGAGGTTATTATGACTTCTTTTCATGAGGCACTATTAATATCTTCCTTAAAAGTGACGTTATGAAATCCGTCAACCACGGGTTATTTACCAAAGTCAGATTTAATTATTAAATAACAAATGAAATTTTAATTAAAAATAATTTAGAAATACAGCTTTAGGAAATATCTATGTATACGATCTAACCTAAATAATTCATCAAAAGGAATAAGTGTTTCCAGCAAAATCATTTAGCATATAAACTATAATAAAACTTTGAATTTGACTGTACGAATTCCAAAGTAAAACGTTGTCAAGTGATAATATAATTAAACACCAAAAATTACGTGATAATTTTCTACTTAATAAGTCAGTAATTTGTCCGACCTAACTCTAATAAACTACAGGCACAACAGGGGAGGTGCAGGCACGATGTAGAGATAATGATGAAACTCGCTTTAGAGAGCCAAAACACGGTGAGATACAATCTACAAAAAGTAGACAAATTTACAATGAATACATTTAAACCGAGGGAAATGTGACTCCTGATATTCAACATTAAATTACTCGACATATCTAGTTTTTGTAATGATGATACACTATACATAGCTGCACAACTATATCAACACAACATTACAAAAATAAAGTCGAAAAGGGTTTTAAAATGGTAACAAAAATAACGATCCAATTTCAATAATAAACAATTGTTTGTTTCTTTTTTAATGAACCGTTATTGTAATATTCTTTTTATATGTTATATTTTTATAAATGACTAATACAGTATACGGAACTGTAATATTGCAATAAAATGATTAGTCATTGTAAAAGTATATACAATCATTGCCGTTTTTATGTTTTCTTAAGATGTCGTTAAACATATTTTAAATCTTAAAGTTTTATCGGTTGAACATCAGAGTTAAATTTTGGAAAAATTTATTTTTAGTTTAAAAAAATATTTTTTGTTCTTTCTTTTTCTTTATTTTTCTTAATCCATTTCAGTGCTGAACTGTAAATAATTGTCATTTATAAAAATATAACATATAAAATGAATATAAACAATTATTAGCTGTACGCAGTATGTATATATATATATATATATATATATATATATATATATATATATAGAGTATATATAATGAAATATACAATAGTAAAACAAATAATGGAATAAATATATTAAAATTAAAAATACACATACACACACACACAAATCAAAATAAAGTTTCAGGTTTGTCGGTCGAAAATGTCATACGATTAAAAGAATGAAATATATTCTGACGCTAAACAATATTTAAAAGCCTTAATCTGTATTGACGTTAATGGCATCAGATACATTAGAAAATGAGATTTTCGTATAATTAGAAATTCATAAGATATAAATTCCGAACCCCGTTCTGTATTCGGCCATAAAAACTGATAATTAAAGTAACATGATAAGAATTAAAAAATATTCCACGGGCAAAAATTAAATTCCATTATAAGGTCGAAGCGGCACGAGCGACACGTCATGTCCCAACTATTTCTCTGATGGTCCTCGCGTAAGTGCAGGAACATTAAAAAACCAAATCTTCCCCCGGTTGAGTGTTTTCGGGCAGTCAAGTAAATGCCTTTAGTCGCTTAGGAGCTGACGATCGAAGATCACGAGTCCGTATGGACGAAAGTATCGAATCTTTAAGCAAGTGCCACCTACTGACTCGGAAGAAAATCGAAAGTCCCGAGTCGGCTCGACGACCATCGGAGACGCGTATATAAGTCCGCCTTATCGTTCAACAAGTGCGTCGTCGGCTCCACGAAGGTGGCCTCGAAAAAATCTTTCGGTCCTGCCTTATCTTAAATGAATTTGGAAAAACGCCCGACAGGCAACGCAGGAATGTCCCTAGACTTGTCATCGATGCTGCACGACCCGAACTCGGCATCCAAAACATCCGCTCGGCCGGATATGGATCGATGAAAAGTGCCTCTTTCCGTTTTTAATATACCTTTTGAATCTCAAACTTTTTCATTTCATTGCGTCAACTCCTCTGTCGTAAAAATCGATCAGAAAATCCAGAACTTGAATATTTTAAGTGAACTACTGATGTGAGCAATTCCATTATCATCCTCGTCACAAATTGTTTTCTGTGACGGATATTAATTATACCACTTATACATAGCTTCGTATTGGTAACACACAACTCTCATTTGAATATCTGAAGATTCTCGACAATCCTTTAGCAATAATGTACAGGGTGGTCCACATTCTATAGTCCGCAGGTGACCCCAGGTTACAGGAAAGCGGGTTCGCGACTGACACTGGATGTTTGTTTATTGACGAAGATACATTTGATTATTTAATAAAAAATCGTATATTTTCACCTAAAAATGATTTTGTAATCATACAAATTTTGTAAAAATTGAAATGTTTTAAAAATTTTCTCCTACCATATTTGATCGTCCATCTTGAATTTTATAAAATTTGACAAGACACGTGATCATCATCCGATTTTGATGTAATATTTTTGATTTAAAAAAATGTTTTTTCGGATCGCTTTTTTTATAATTTTAAGTCAACTTCGAAAAGTACGATAAATTTTAGGTTAGAAATGATCTGTCCAGATTTTTTTCAAGGTCAATAACCCATCAGAAATAATAGCCGAAAAGTGCAAAAAATATCTTCCATTTGGGACTTAATGGATTAAGGGGAACATTGTTATCAATGTTAGTTTTGTCAGTTTTTTCCTATAGTTTTACTTGCTTATAATGGAAATATAATGGTTGGACGAATAAAGGTTAAAATGTAAATACGATGGAGATAGACTTTTCTGTTATCAAAATTAGGCAAATTTCTATTTTTATATTTAACAGTATCACAATTCTTTCGCGACAGGATGAATTATATGAAATGATAAAGTTTGTAATTTATTATGTTAACTTTCTACTTTTTTACGCAAAAGGTTCCTTTTTCTAAATATCAAATAAAAAAGTAAAATTTATTACATGTTGTGATATACATATAATTAATTTTACATTTCATTCCTATTATTTCATTTTGTTTTCATGCATGTACTCCAATAAAGAAGACATCAAGACGTAATAATTCATTATTGCCGATGTTTTTAATGGAAATTACTTAAAATTTGGTATGGCAAGGTTTGTCGGGGTCGATAATTACGAATCAGATACAAGATTTACGAAATAAAAAATGTCCGACTCACAATGGTGCGTATCGGTGTGGTCTTTAGAATGAATAATTACGAATCCGTTATCTATAATTCTAAAAAATTAAAAATACCGAATTCAAAAGATGTAGGCCATTCAAACGCAAAACGAGCATACATGCAAAGACCGTATGACCTCTCGCCATTTTGAATTTTGAAAATCTGATACTATTCTTAATCAGTGACGTTAAAAGGCTCTATATGATAAATTTCATGAGGTTTCAATTATTAGAAAAATGTAGGGCTCAAAGTATTAAGAGACATCGGATAATGGTTTGCACGCCACTTGAATCTATCCTTATACTACATACACAATAAAAAAGGGACTGTCATATTGGAAATTACTAATACTAAATGAGAGGGTGAATAACACAATCGAGATCCTGTCTCAACTATCACTGGACGTCCATGACTCGTTTAATTTTTATTTATTTCTCCGTGGACGTCCATTGGACATCTAATTGCTGTCTAGATATGTAAGAATGATGGTCATCCACTCTTACGAACATTTGATAATAAATGTAAATCCAGTTTTTATCTATTACCCACACAACGCAATCCGAGAAGCTCCTCAGGTCAAAAAAACGAACATTTGGACGTCTTCAGGAGCTCCTCAGGACATCACGGGATGGATTGTGTTGTACGGGTATAGAAAACCTATTTATTAACGTCCGTTGTACATATATGCAATATCGTAAAATGGACGTCTAATTTATGTCGTGTAGGGGTCTAAAGTTCTGAATAATAAAAATCTCGAATGCAGCAAAATCCCGAAAATCCAAATTTAGGATGATAAATTTCCGAAATGTTCAACATACCAAAAGGCATATATGACCGAATGTTCGACACTCCGAATGTGAAAAACCAAATGCTCATATAATGTCGAATATGGAAAAACCGAATGTCCGTAATGCCGAATTTACAAATAATCCGAATCGTCGAAATACCGAATGCTCAAAAAACCAAATGGCTAATAGTTGGTTTGAAGTAATTGTTTGAAGAATTTTCTTTGAGAACCTCAAATCTTGATGTTATTGTGGCTCCATCTGTCGAGAATTTATTACTTTAAACCAACTTAATCAATCGGTTTTTTTTAGCATTCGGAATTATGACGATTCGGTTTATTAATATTCGAAATTATTCTCATTCGGTTTTTCCACATTCGGCATTATTCGGCAACATTCGGTCATATACCTTTTGGTATACTTTCGGTAATGTATCATTCTGAATTTTGGTTTTCGGGATTTGCGGCATTCGGAATTTTGATCAATCGGGATTTTGGACCCCACCCAATATTTAGGAGACGGCCTTCTCGATTTATGACCTAATTGGAAACCCTACTGTATTTCTTAAACGACTACATATACTTTGAAGTGGTTTGCCGTTTGCTTTAAAGTTTGTCACCATGATTCGAAATATATAGACGTGGTGTAGTTAGGAACCTGAAACATTGAATCATCAAGCAAAGTGCATATTGGTGCCGGTTTGTCTTTCCAATCACGTGCATACGAAACGGAAATGTGCAAATTTGAAAATGGTGACACGAAATTTAAAAAATATTATATATATATAGTGTTTATTAAAATGAGATAGTAAGATAGCGGCGAGGTAGTCAGGTATAGTTGTGCGACGCGGTGAAAGTAAACGAAACTAAAAGGATATGAAGTTCAGGGTAAATATGGAAGTTGGTGGAAAAGAAAGCAGAAGCGATAAGATATATGGAGAAGTGGAGGTAAAATGAATGAGTGAGAAGTAGTGGAGGAAATAAAAGACGGGATAAGAAACGAGGTTAGGAAAGCACGTGGGGAAGCAAAATAAAATAGAGAATGTAGATAGAGAAAGAGGGGAGATGAAGAAAAGAGAGAGTAGTAGTTACAAGAAGAGTAGAAGAGGGCGAGACTGGAGAAAATACACGCCAACGGGAGATGGTAGTAAGTACAATGAGCGAATACACAAAGTAGCGAGTGGGGATTTATAAAAGAAGAATTGACACGTATGAAGCTAGAAAGAAAAAGGAAAATACAATACAACGATAGTGAAATGGCAAGAGTAAAGTTAATGGGTAAAGTGGAGAAAATATTTGGTAACGATAAGTATGTTAAAGATAGCATGGAGAATTATGAAGAAAAGAAAGGTAAACAAATGTAAACAACAGTACAGAGGAAAAGACATGGGAGAGAGAAAAAAAGGTAAGATGATATATGAGTTGCGCTGAGTCATTGATAGGAAGAAGTGCAGATGAAAACAAAAAAAGTGGCGTGTGAAGAAAAGATGAAAGTGAAGAATATGTCAGTAAAGAGTGAAATGGAGAGAGATGAGAGCACGATGAAAGGTGGAAGAATGGAATCGGAATTGAAGAAGTGCGAAGAATCCAGTCCCTGGTAAAGGGAACGAAGAGTGAAGAGGAGAAAAGTGGACACGTGAGGATAGACTTTCATATTCATTTTGTGTTTGTTTACTTAGTGATGATAATAGAGGCATAAGTGTAAAGACATATATGCGAAAGAAAAGCAATATGCCTTTATCAGTGGATTTTAAACTTCTATTCATATATTGCATTGTTTTATATATATTGTCATAGGCGCGTACAAACATTATAAAAGCCCCTGAAGCGTGATAACTACAGAGGCATCTTATGTATATAAAGAAAGGAGGACCGTTAATCCTCTATATAAGTGCCATATAAGAAAAAATACATTAAATATATATCTCATAATGTTCGCCTATCAAATCATTCTTTTCGATTTTAGCCTTCCTTAATGCTCAATGCGCGCTCCGGCTGTAACTCATATTTTCGATAACGAAAATATGTAATTAATTTTAATTCGAAATAAATTCAAATTTATCCGCGGCACGCCGGGGCCAATGGATTCTGCGAAACGAAACGTCGCATTGCCCCGCCGGATTATTCATAATGACATGCATAAGAATATCGGAGGAATCCGCAGATATGCGAGAGGGAGAAATTTGCAAACCGTAAAACAAACTTTCTCTTCATGACACCGAGCCCGCGCCGGGGATCGTTCCTTCGGCCGGTGGATGGCCGATAAATAGAGATGCCAGCTTGGCGCCTTTTATTCCGTACAGCCGTATATATAGGTGCGCAAAGTTATGTTACGAACGATTATGTCGAGAAATTTATACCTCCTCTCCCGTTCCTTTGTCGCAGTTGAATGAATCGATTGCAGTTACACCGACGATCAAATTAAACGACTCACTTTTACCATCGACAAGTGTCCATTGCACAACTTTATACAATTTATACCCTATCCAAATTGTAGTTAACATCATATACAAAATGATCGCATTGTCTTACTTTTACAAAATTTTTCCACTTCCACTTTAGCAAATACTTGTCCTGAATGATTGGCTCGTTTCTGGAGTGAGGGTCCATATTGTTTATATAACAGAGAACAATCCTTCGCTGCAATAAGCATTTGAAATGCAAATGTTCCACTCTCTACTCTGTTCTCAAAACTACCCATGGTACCAGGCTTGCATGCAACAAGAAGTTCTATTGAACATTTCACGGTGGTTTTTTATAGTAATGTGGTAAAACCACATGGCCAAGCCATGGTAATTTCAGCCATTTCATCAAATCAAAACCAAGTGATGCACTACCCACTTAATCACAATTATAACCAGATTGTACATAGGTCAATTTTACTAGTTTCTCTGTACCATTATCGTTCAACGAGAAAGGTTTTTCATCATCACTCACAGAACAAAACCCCACAACATCACGACATATTTCGCGCTGAGAACGCCAAAATCGGCGTTTTATAACCATATAGCAGGCACACGTTATAATAAAGACCATTCACGGTGCTGAAAACTACCAACAGATGTCCATAGCTGACACAAATTCGAACCTTCGATAGCAATGTTTATTTTCCGAATTATCATTTTTATTACAATTCGAAAAACATTGCTCTATGGGGATTCGAACATGACGACTTGGTAGCGGCCAGTTTAGGAGGCCAGCACGCTAACCATTTACCATCGGTTCCCCCTCATAACTATATAGTCCAATTGTCTAAAATGTTTTCAGAGTAATTTTAAATTAAACTGTTAGAGGTTTTCAAAATTACTTTATAACGATTTTCATATGACATTGATCATCTGTTCATGAACAATTACTATTGTGTCCAAGTGGTTACGTTGCACCAGTCGGTTTTCAAATGGCAAAATGTCCAAAATTATCATGATCTGACCAGGTGCTTTGATCACGTGGAAAAAACTACCCGGGAATTTTCAATAGGGAAACACTGAATATTATGATCACTATTTAGAAGAGCTACTGTAAAGGCAATTTCAATTACAGTTTCTTACTCGTATACACTCGATTACTCACACATATAAATTACACTGGTAATAATACACTTTGGTATAATTTCCTGGAATCGTATAATCCAAATCGTTAAATTAATTTAACCTACAATTAAAAATAAATGATTTTTCGAAATAGTTTACCACATTACCAATTTAAAACTTTGGACCTCTTAAGGGGCTGCTAAACCGACTCCGTCGATCACGTCATGTTCCTAACCTAGAATATTTAAATTAAACAGAAAGTAAATATATTTTCAAGCCGAACTTGATTTTATGGCGCTTTGACGCATTTTTTATGAGTGCAGGGTAAAATTTGAACGAAATCGGTGAATAAGCGAGGGAGAATTCGAAAGAACAACTTTTTGTAATGTCATGCAGTTCGCGTTGTTACCTCCGAACTTTATTCTTGCGATCTCTCGCTCGTTTCTAAATCGATTTCGCTGAAATTTGACCTACACTCAGAAAAAATGCGTTAAAGCGCCTTGAAATAGTTATTCATTATGAATTATCCCTGGAAAATATGTTTTTTAAAGAAAATAAGGCGTCGGTAAAAGCAAGTTTGATCAAAGCAGCGTGTCAGTATTTAGCCGCCCCTTTAAGGGCATTTCTAAAACGATATGGACAACGTAAATTCCTAACCTAAAAAGTAAAATTCGTTTAGAAACTTTTTTAGGTTAAGACCTAATGTTATTAATGGAACCACTTCGCGGTTGATATTATTTAATTTGCTAATTACAGGCATTTCCTCAGAGATTCGTCGATTTTTTACAAAGTAAAAAAGACGTAAAACTCGAACAACAACTTGAACATTAAGAAAGTTGGACGGATTTCTAACCGCGTAGTTCACGCGCATTAATCAATATTTGTAATTGGCGTGTAACTGTTGACCGCGGTGAAAACATCTCTAACCTTTCCTGTACCTCGACAAAAAGCGGCAGTTATCAACGGACACCAAAGAGGTCGCTCGATTGGACAGTATAATCAAGCTTCCACGGAATGAAGCGAAAAGGGGGAAAAAGTGCAATGAATTCACGCCCCTTTCTGAGCAGCACTTTGTGACATTTTTAACGGTAACTTCGTTCGATTGTGTAAAGTCTCATAAATATTTATGGAGATTGTTTTTGCGGATAGAAACATTTAAACCGCAGGAAAAGCAAAAAAAGTTCTTTCTTTTCTGCGTTACATTTTCGCTATTTCTCTATTTCCGTATTCATTGTTTCATTCGTTACTAAAAAAAAAAAAAAAAAAACTGAGGCAATTAACTTAATGATTTCTATTTTTTAATGGAGAAGAATCATAGTACTTATTAATATAGAAATAAAGTATATAATAGTAATAAACGCAGTAATTCTAATATAAAGCGTGCATATAATTTCAATAATAAAATCTAACATAAAAAAATTGTATTTTATATATAGATTGTGAGTTTTGTGATTTTAGTAATATTTAACACAAACATTTTAAATATATTTATTAAAAAATGTTGAAATATTCATATATAATTTCAAATTCATCAAATCCTTATTCGATAAATCCACTATGCAGCAAAAACTGCGGCTAATGTAATCTTGATAGCTTTTTTTTATGCTTGCCAGAAAAAACGAACCGAAAGAGGTAAAGGAAGATAAGGTCCTTTCTTTTCTTTACTCCGTAAACGATCGACTATGTGTTTCTGTAACGTCATCCTCTAACCCTAAAGAATCTGCAAGGGATCTTTGAAATTTTAATCGGAACGAATTATATAATAGGGAGTTCCTAACCCCGACACTTCCACCGTTACAAATTCCAGAAAGCTTAAACTAATATTTATTCGAAATATTTGTATACGCATGTTTGTCTTTGATGTTTTAAAATTTTAATGGCAAATAAGTGACATTCAATTACAATCGAGACAAATAAATTAATTATCATCTTTTATGATTTTGGAGTTCATCATCAATTTGCTAAATTTTATTAAATTCGTCCTTACATTATAATAATTTCTGATATTTTTTCGTACAGAAGTTATCTTACGATAAGAAGCAGTTTGAAGTGTAGACATGCTTAATCTACTGTGACACAAGTACCCTTAAGCAGGCCTAGCATCCAATGGCTAGTATTTATTATACACCATCAGGCATCATGGGTGAAAAAGTAGGAAAGTATTGGGCACTGTATAACTGTTCTATTTTACACTACGTACAAAGTACAATGTGACAAGTTGAAATTTATGATCGACTCATAGATGTGGCAACTTTTATGACCCCTTGACTTGAAAAGCAATGTCGTATAAATTGACTTTATATATTTATGTATAAACAATTGAAGATGCGGAAGTGTTTTGCAAATGACGACGACGAGTCGCGGACAATTGCCATCTTCCGTTAAATTCCACGCGTAATAGGTTACAAGTTAGACCCAAGAAAAGTCACTCATTGGAAAATGTCATTACGCGCCACCTGATGGTCCTGAATGCATAATTTCATTTCGAACCGACACCGCCCATCCGAGCCGTTTTATGCTTCAGGAGGAACTGTTCTTCTCATTCGCGCGGAACTAATGGTAAAACCCAGCGAAAGGACCGGTGCAGGAAGAAGCGACAAAGAAGTCACCCCGACAAGACTATAGAACGGAATGAAACCTCGATAAAATTGATGTAGACTTCCCCGACGAATCAAACACCTGCTGATCTTACGCAGTACTCTTTCATTGTTAGCGATGCTGCTACTCTGTTCTGCAAACAATTACTTGCATTTATCATTTTTATTTGGTATTTTATCCACATCTTTACTTTTCTAATCTATACCTTTCTCCGCGTCCATCATTAAATCTTGCAACTTATTAGCAAATTAAGTTCGCCTTTAGCATACATCTTGATAACCGTTCCTTAATAATAACAATGTCGATACATAATACTGCAGATTCATAAACTCACGTCGATTAAATGCAGTGATTAGCTTTTTTTTCGTCCAAGTCGTAAATTAAAATAACTTAATTCTAATGTGTTTGTACGAAAGTTTCGTTATTCAAATTGATTTCAGATATATTGATGTATCCAATTATATGTTCTAAACCAAAAGCTGAAAGAAAGGACTTGCAGAAGTATTGACATTTCATAACTAATCAAAGACTATGAATGGGCGAATCCTATAATACCTTTTTTGTTGGGTGGAAATGTCGATTTTGGAAACGAAAAACAATAGCTACCACCCGTATAAGAATTAAGACTAGTTTATGGCCATTTTTTCTGGACTCCATTACTTTTAACATGGAGGCCAGAAAAAATGGACAGAAACTGGTATCATTTTCTACTAGGGAGTTTATGTGACAATGGATCTTGTCCGTGATACATATGTGTTATTGTATAACAAATTAAAATGAATCAAGAAAACTATATGTACTTTTGCCACATGTAACCCTAAGAATAAATCGGTCGACATTGAAAATTGTAAAAGCATATACATGCCGCATTTATTTCAAAACTGTGTGTGTTATTACTAAGCAGATATACAACTCAACTATAACCAACAAAAATGCCAAGTATTACGGCTATACGTTTATTGTTAAAAATCGCGACTTTTATTGGTTTGCATGATTTTCACTTTGAAAACGTTATCTAGTCGATTAGAAATCGATTGTAAATTTACGATGTACCATATGTGACTTTATACGAACAACTTACACTTTTACTATATTCGACGTCAGTCGATTTTATTTCCAACGCGACACATTGTAAGAAATGCATAAAGATTTTTTATAGTTTATGCAATATCGTAAAAGGATAATAACAAGGCTCGATTGGGTATGTAAACAGTTTTAAACAAAGTACATATTTACTTTGTGGAGTTTCTCTAGAAAAAGAAACTTCCTACTTTTTATGATACAGGAACATCACGAGTAAAAGGCAA
Organism: Trichopria nigra; assembly: GCA_030522945.1. Taxonomy (NCBI): domain Eukaryota; kingdom Metazoa; phylum Arthropoda; class Insecta; order Hymenoptera; family Diapriidae; genus Trichopria; species Trichopria nigra. Next base: position 16,534 of record JAPYZR010002741.1, read on the forward strand.
TTACGGTAGAACTTTCGTTAACGAATATTTGAGGAGAAAAAATTAGAGTGTGCTCTTTTAAGTGCCTAGAGTGGGAAGTGCGGTAGAGGAGAAAATATTCGCTAACGGAGTTTCAATGCTTTTGATTACTTAAAAATGTATTCAAATTGAATAGTTGTAAATATACTCAATACTTTATGGATTTACAAGTATTCAGAGTGACACTATCTACAAAGTATTGAAGTAAAGAATATTAATACTTCTCTATGAACTGACAAATAGGCTCATCTAGCCAAATCTTTACTTTTACCAATTTTACCATTGCCAAATAGTCAAGATTCATTTTAAACAATTTAGGAGAATCCAAATTAAAAATTTATCTTCATTCATTCAGAAGCATTAAAATATAACAATTTAATACTTATAGAGGTATAATCAATTGTATTACCTATTCTCAAAGCATGTAGGGTTCAAAACTTTTATTTTCATTAATTTGTAACAGTTCTTCATAATAAACGAAAAGTATGTAAATGGCCAGAAATGGGATTCAGCAATGGACGTCTAAATTCTTTTTAATATATGGAGTTCACGTAAATACAAATTATCTCTGTTGAATCCCATTTCTTGACCTCTTATTTCATTTCGAATTCAGGTCAATACGTTTTCGTTTACAGGTAGGACTGGCATACCTCGACTATCATGATCAAACCATGTATATATACACAGTGCTTACACATATGTATACAACAGTTGTATACAGGACAACAAATCAACACATGGTTCCTGCAACCATTTCAAACAGAAACAATTAGACGTCCAAGTATTATTTGAGCACGAAACGAGAAATATCTTTTTCATGCATTCATATATGAAGTTATGGTTACCATATCATGATTAACGTTTCCGCGGCTCTAACAACCACATCGTTTTTTTTTTCCAGTGCCCGCATTAGATTTAAAAGAAGAAGTTTTGCGAAACAAAAGTCGTGATGGCGACCAATCATGATCGCAATGATAAATAAACTTGGAAAAAGAAGTATATATAAGATAAGTTGAAATCGCTCTGCGAAGATTTCATGGTTACTGTACAAGACCCTTCAGCGTGTAATACCTTTCGAGAAGAAATTAATTGCTTTCAAGAGTATTATGAAGAAAAACGAAAAGCAGTGATTCTCGCAACTTCACAGGCGGACCGAGCAGATACAGACGAACAGAACGAAATCCTCCGCGATTGGCTCGTTTATGCCAATATAGCGTCATACCGGTACCAATAAACGGTGAACGTTAATCGGAACGAAAAACATTTAATACGTATCAAACCATGAACTAAAAGACTCGTTTGCGAATCTAACCGTCCAGCGAAAAATCAATAATTTATTTTTAAGCAAACACGTCGGGGTATAATTGCAAAATAATCAACGTCAATTAGCGCAAAATAAGAATGATTCGATCGATGCAAATGCGCGCTCATCGGCGATCGTCGTAAATTGTCAATTTTTACCATTTTCAATTTTTAATTTAAATAATCCCGAGTCGCGAGCAACGCGAAGGCGATGCCTGTCATTCCTCTATACTGCAGCGAATGCAAACACAAAGTAATAAAACTTCGGAGCTGTTCCATTCTCGTACATGACAATAAATCGTACTTATTACAGAAAAAAAGAGGATGAAATAATGTTGCGCCTTTCAAAGAATCGTATACCAGATGCGTAACGTCTCAGGCGATAACGAGGTTCATAAAACCGTAATATTTTCAAGTTCATTTCTCTCCTTTTTGGTTCGCGTCTCGTTTCGGTTCACCCGGAATTTCACCATAAAACGTGACGTTGACGAAGGCGACGGCGAGGAGATAGCTTCGACGGCAGGGGCCGATTTTACGATCGTTTAACATCCCAATTCTTACGTTCAATTGCGACGAATAAAAAACGCGAATATCGAAGGTTGACATTGCGCGAAACAAAAAATTGCCCCGACACACGTTACATAGGTTCCGAGAATCCTCATTAGAGGGGATTCTTCACCAAGTCCCTATATTATATATCTTTGAACATTTATCCCATGGGCTGTATCAGTTACCTTTAAGAAAATCTCAGACATCCACGCACGATTCGAGTAATCATAAAGATCATGGAAAAAGTTATGGGCCAAATTAGGACTTGGAAGAGAACTTCATATGGTACACCGAGAAATGTTCCTTTTATAATTCTACATCCCAACAAAATCCATACATATGATACTTCATGAATTTCCATTGACCATTCTATATTAAATCCAAATTACATCCGAAGTTCGGCGTTCATCCAATGGATGTACATGCAGTCGTTCGATTTAATTACTCGTGACGATTGGACTGAGTTCATATCAGAATGTCTCTATTTAATGACGCCATATTTTCCCAATAGATATTACAAGCTTCATCAAGACTTTTTACAAGGACATAATGATAGACAGTTAGTTTAAAAACAGGTTCTCCAGTTTTGTTCATTCATAAAAATATCAACTTTTGAAAAATCGAAATTCATGCTCATATACTTTAGATTTAATCTGATTGCATAGCGATTCTTGTTAATTCTTATAAATTAAAAAATAAATTCTCAAAAAGAAAAAAAAATGAAATGTCTGGAAAATAACATGACGTATCAACAGTATAGTCACAACTCATATTTAATCTGTTCGTTACATTAATTTATTACATTAATTACATTATTCAAATAAAAAATAAACATATATATGTGCGTTTGGTGATGAAGATACATTATATATAAATGTGCATATCATTAGAACAGTGTTTCTTATATTAAGTGAAATAAGATTAAGTAAAAAAGACCTTAACGTTTGATGTGTAAATATATATACAGTCGAATAGTGAACTTCGCACCGACCGATAGTGACATCTGTAGGGCAACGAAAAAACTACACGGGCAAAAACTTCAGGCGAAGTCAATCGTCCTAATGGAACGGCTAACGATAGCAACCTCTCAAGTATTAAATGAACTCTCTTTATATTTTCAATAGATAAAAAACATTACCTGCCAACAAAAACTAAAAAAAAAAAAAAAAAAAAAAAAAAAAAAATAATAAAAAAAAAAAAAAAAAAAAAAAAAAAAAAAAAAAAAATTCAATATGTTGTTATCAACATGATTAGGTAAAAATAGAGCAGAAATTAACAATAAAACGAATAAAAATGAACTACATTATTGAAAAACAAGTTTACAAAAGATATGAAAAAACAATAATATTAACAATAATATTAATAATAATAATAATAAAATAAAAGATAATAGGAAATTTAAAATAGAATCATTATTTTTGTAAAATATATGTTAAATAAATTAGAAATGATAATCATCTTGACAATAGTAAATAAAAATGAGAAAAAGAGACGAAAACCAATAAAAGACAACATGTATAATGAAAGAAGAATATTAATAAAATATATTATACATCAGAGTTCCTGTTTGGGCGTATAATTTCTAAAATATAATTTACCATATATTCAAGGCAGATATGTTCGACGATTTTTTATTAACAATTTCCGTGGTAAAAATGTGACACTCGACGTGTCTAATTTCACACTTTATCTGGGAGTTACGAGTACCTTGAGCGTTCAACAAAGTTTGGACAATTTGATTGTACCATTTTTACTCGGGTTTGCATTAAAATCGAATGAGGAGATCATTATTATACAGGGTGTCCCACAACTGGAGGATATAATTTCCGGAGGCGAATTTGCACCCTCACACGTTTCATTTCGATAAAAATTCGATGGCGACGTTAAATCTTAAAAAATTTACGAAAAACGGATTTGACATTGATGGAGCGCGTTTTTCACTAATTTTCTGAGATTTAACGTCTCCCCATGGACTCAATTTTTATCGAAACGAAACGTGTGAGGGTGCAAATCGTGTGAGGGTGCAAATTCTTCGTCTTTTCAAGCTCTACAACTTTGTTTATATGATATTTCGCTAGCTATTTACCGGAATGAGTTAGACGCGAGAAACCGCAAAAAAAGGCAATTTTATCCCTTTATGAGGCCATAACTAGCGCAATGTTCATTTCAGATAATATTCTCTCAAAGGTGAATTGTTGGACTTGAAAAAATCTTTTAAATGCGCCCTCACTCGTTAACATAGGTTGAAAATGAGCCGAGTTATTGCAAAAACAGTATTTTTTTTTCTAAACTTCAATTGCTCGCCATTCAAATTTTATGCGTCGGATCGAATTTTGGTAAACGACTTTTTGATTTCAAATTTCACGAAGAATTGCCTCCTGAAATTATATCCTCTAGTTCTGGGACACCCTGTATATGATCTGAAAATTTTGCGTTCGCAGACCATAAACTTCAACACGTACGGGTGGAAAAATTCAATTTCAAAATGGCGATACCTAATATGGCGGCTTTTATATTACATGCGACATTTTGGATTTCGGAAACTTGACAAAAGTATCGTGATCAGCTACCCGAAACATTGTAATAAACAAAATAGAAAAAAAAAGTGGTGTCTTAGAACACTATACTTACAATTCGCTTGTTAATGACATAATTGATAAGACCCCAACTGATTGTCTGCTATTACCCATTTAACGTGGGTATATGATAAATATTGTTCACAAATTTCAATACATCCTACATATTATGATCGAAAATTTACGTGGAATATTTTTGTTGAAAACATCAAGTTTTGTCTTACTTGCAATGTAACAAAATATCTCCACGTATATCGCACCCGTCAAATTTTCAATAGCTATTAAAATGTATTCTCCAAGCAAGCGCCGAACTCGGTCGATGTAAACTCACCATAAATCGACCATCTCGCCGTGTCTGATGTTTCTTTTTGGCAATCCAAGATCCCGTAACTACTTTTCACCACATCCTTTACAGCGCGATCACTCGAGTCTTCCTTTTGTCCCTCGGGGTAATTTATACTATATCTCATCCCTGATGATTTGCATAAATAAAATAGTGCATCGACACCAAGACAAAATTTCCTAGCTACATCTTCCTAGTAAACTATTTTTTATTATTGAATGTTTTCTGTTGTTTATTGTAATATTCGTGTTTCGTAACTCACATCAACATTTCATCATTTAAGTGCGTCGATGCCGTCGATGACGGTATCCCTATTATATGGATACTTGATAAATCATTAATATATGATCACGGTCACTAATTGGTACACATTTAGGAAGAAGAGGAATGTATTCATTTCCGAATGCTAATATTGAAATTTATATACGTTCCAAAACTTGTTCAAAACATAATTTTCTAAAATTTGCAAACTTTCGTCGAATTCCATTCGTAAACGGAATGACACCGAACACCCAACGAAATATAGCATAGTCGCGATAAATCTCAATGCAATTAAACCATGCACCCGCGTCTCTTTCCCTTTCTCCTCTGGAGCCGGCCGATATTAATTAGAGAAATTCCTAATTGGCACCTCATCACTAAGACGCGAGCAGGCATGTTCGTCCATCGTGGACTGCTCCGCCACATGTTCCCGTGCGCTGTTAACGAGGTGAACGTTTTACGTTTGATATTTAGTCGAAGCCCGCCTTGGGTCTCGTTTTATTGAGTCATATATCAAAACCCTGATGCGAACCGCGAGAAAGAAGAGGGAGCGAGCTATCCTCGTATAAGAAGAGGTGGGTTATCTTGTTCGAGCTGCATAATTCGCGCTTCGAAATATTCATAATCGCGTAATAACCGAAGCGACCTCCACCGGCCAGGCGCCGGAATTTTCTCCTCTCTCTCTCATCCCCCGTAACGTAAGGCACGCGCAAAAACCAAAATCAAATTTGCAAATTGACGTAAATTACGCCTCTTCCTCGGGGGACCCGCACCTCTTACGACATCGACGCCACCACCCGAATAATTTGGCAGGACTTTCCCGAAAAGGCTATTCGGTACGAAAAGGAACTGTCTCGACGTGTAATTGAAACGTTTTGAATTTTGCGTATACGAGTGTACGGAAAAATGGATCTGACGTGACTCGAGGACCGAAAAAGAGAGGAGCGTTAGTGCCTGCGTGAAGGGCAGGAAGAGGGAAGAAAGGAACGATTTCTCGCGGCAAATTGGGCGCGCGCTTATATGGCCCTGCACATTCCAATAAATAACGAAACAAAGGAGAGGACCCACCCTGACGGCCGCCATATTTACATCCGATAACGAGCCGCCAGAAGATATTTACATTTTTAATAGCATAAACCAACAGAGCCGACGGCTCGATATAACCGAACGTTGCTCGGCCGACCGGACTTGATGCGCCGAGCCAACCACCCCGCATCGGCCTTTTCCATTGGTCGCCACACCGCCTTCGCCCTTCGCCTTCTCTCTCCGGCTCCCATTTATTAACCCTAATTGATCGAAAGGGGTTTCGCGAACCCGTTGGTATTTTCGGTCGAAAGTCATTCCCATGTCCAACGCATGGCGCCAGAATGCAGGATATGCCGTTTCAGTACTAATGCCGAAATTGATTTCTTGATCTTCCATTTCACTTCAATCGATGTATAAATTTGTATAACTATTCACTTGCTCGCCAAACCCCTTTATCGGCCAATTAAAGCATTATTATGTTCACCATCAGAACAGATCAATATTGGATGTACGCAGTGACATGGCATATGCATAGTGTCATCGTATAATGTATTCAAGCCATGCGAATTACCAGTAAGTACACTTTTATCCAATTAATAAATAATGCCTGAAACTCCGATTTTTGGCATTGTCCAGTTGGCGAAATGAGGTCAAGGTCACTAACCGCTAATTTTCTCGTTAATTAAAATGTTTGGGACTAGTGCGTAAATCATGCAGCCTTACGGCTTGTGTGACGAACCCTCACATTTGGAGAAAACACTTTTGCGCACAAAAAATTTGAATTACAATGGTTATCTTCATTATCTATAATTTATACAATCAACATCTAAGAGCAGAATCGTAAAATGCCAAAGCTATATTGTTGTACCATTATTAGTAACGGATATGTCTATTAGGCTTCATTTAAAACGAGTAATTTGAAAAAAAATTTTTACTTCACCGTACTAATCTAAATGAATATTATATTTATAATAACATCCATATGAAACAGAATCTGCGCATACAGAAGTATTTTAATATCAATTTCTTAAACTCGTTACAAATTATCCCTTCACCCGTTTCATGTAACTGCTCTTATTTCTTGTTGAACATACATAACTAAACTGAAAGTTCCTTTTCAAATTTATTATTCACGAATGAAATATTTCCGTAACCTTTTTCTCTACATTTAATATGTAGATAGTTAATAACGATGTAAGACGAAAAAAGTTTAATACCAAATTTTTGTTCATTTTAAATAAAGGTATATGCAATATCAATTTTGAAATATCGACACGTTTTTAAATATTACAAGGAAGGAGTCAATTTGATTTTAGAGGCCAATATCTTCCCCTCGTAATCATGCTCATTACTTCGATAGTGTTACACTGATGTAAATTTTCGCCAGCCGGATTTTATGGATCACGAGTATCCGAGTGACAGGATTAATTTATGCTGGGTCCTAAATTGGTGTCCGTTTATTGCTCAAATATTTAACGTCTACACATTTTGGTCTGCTTATTATCCAATTATTTTTTTTAAATCGTCACTTTGTAAATTTCCTTAGAGAAATACGTTTTACACTTTCCAGCAAAATCACTCCTATATACACATCGGTTAAACCCTAGTAAAAATGTTATTCTAATGTTACCTGTCATGTACTCTAAATCTTTTGTCTAAATGTAAACATTTTGCCCTATCCAGTACCATTTACCAAGGGGTCTTCCGAATTATGAAATACTTGTATTCTTTCTTTAAATTCCAAATATAAACGAACATAGCATATATCCTGGTAAAGTAATATCATTTCCAGTTATTATTCAGAGACACATTATCAAATAATATATTACATTGTTTAGGTATACTTTGCATATTGATACAATTACAGATATTACTTATTATCATATTACTTATAATTTTATATATAATTAAATATTCTTTACAACTTGCAACAAAAGCTATTTAGGACATTTCATGTTTTTTTATGAAATGCAATATTATAACATTCATTGTAAAACTGATAATTGTTGACAGTGACAATGCCATTCTATTACCATAATATTGCATATTTTCAACAATTTGTTGAATGTATTCACGTATACTGTCTTTCAATACTTCCAGTGCTATCTTGTTCTTATACGATTTCAATAATAATAAAATGAAAACACTATCAATAGTCTTCATACACGACTCATGAGAATATTACGATTTACATCTAACATTTTACATGTGCCATCATTCTTATCACTCTCTATTCATAATCTATTATCATTTGATCTAGACAGACATGATTGGCTGATACAAATGTTAGCCTTTTAACACCACTATAAACGTTCAAGAATCAACGAATTCAATAAGATTTCATTATGATCTGCTTGGTACTGTCAAACCAAATTGCACTTCGCTATCCACCATACTTTACGATCAAACCCAACCCATAAAAATATCTACAGATCAATCTCATAGAGAAAAAATTAATGTATGAGAATGTCTATGTCAACTAAAGTATGATTGGCAAAACAATACTTTTTTACCGGTTGTATTCGCCCAATAGCAGAATCAGTGAATAATCTCTTAATACTAATGAAATATCATGATTAGCTAAAAAGAAGTCCTGATTTCTCAGTGTCATTTATAAGTCACACGAAAACTACTAACAACCCAAAAACACTGGATAAAATTCATACAACGACGTCAAACAAGTGACAAACTGCCTTGCACGTTATTGTTATTGTATTCGTTAGCAAACCTTATAGCCGATCACTAAATATTAATGTATACATCTTTAATGGGCATCATTCGTAAAAGATGAGACCTACATCAGATGTAGGAACTAATAAAATCATATAGGTTTAAGCTGATGAATTTCACGTTACTTCAAGGAGCGTTAAAAATATGACAAACTGATCCCCTCGAGAAATGCAGGGGTACACATGATGCAACGGATGTGAAAGATGTCCCGAAATAAATCAACGATCAACGTCGTTTGTTCTTCAGCGGATGAGGCACGGTGGCGTTTCGTCGGCCCGAAGGCGCGCTAAAGGGTAGCTACAAGCGAGCCAGCCCGGGGTTAATTGGATGGAGTGTTTGAGCTCGCAATTAGCGATTAGCAATTACCTCTTATATGAACGGGGAGCTTCAGCTGTCTCGGCTCAACGGAGCGATTAATGATCCAATTGGCTAATACCCCGTCACGCAAGAATACGCGTCGACTGTTTGCTATTATTGCTGTTATCCGCTCGCGCTTTTATTTGCTATTGTGTGTTTGCATGAGTCTCGTCCAGTTCACTCGGATACTGTCGAATCACGTTGCAAGACTGCTTTAGAAACATGGGACATTATATTTCGAATGCATCATTCAGATATGTAAAATAAACTTCAAAGGTTATTTCAATAATGATTTTTTTACGAATCTTCTTAATCATTGCATCACATACGTATAAGTATAACTTGGAAGTACATCAAATTCTGAACATAGGAAGCTAGTGCCACTTTCGATCTGATTCAACGCGACTAATGATAATCATGACAGATTGCTGAGCTAACTCTTATATCATTGAGATCTTGGTGCGCTAATGATAAAACAGAATGAACATGGGAATTGATCAAAACAATAATTGAATTTAACCTGCATCAGATTGTCTGAAACAACTATATAAGTTTTGAACGATTCTTACCATAAAGCCTCCAACACACAAATTATAGTTTAGATAAATAAAGGATAAAAAATATCTAATAAACAAAGAATCCCTGAATGAACAAAAAGAATGTTGGAAACGAAACCGCAATTAGATGAATCCAGGAATACGATAACATTTTGTGATTGGTCGTCACGCGATTCATGGGATTTTTGCATAATACATACTAACAAACGCCCCACAATGTAAAAAGGAATTGTTTCTACATAGAAAAACGACGCACTTCACGATCGAGGAATAAATTGATCTGATTTTTTTTTAGTAAAGTAATTATTTAAATATGTCTGTGGGGAGGAGAAGTTTAATAAATTGGACAAGTTGACTAGTGCTAATTTAGCGCAATACTATTGCATTGTAAAAGCTGCACTTTGTATACCCATGATGCAAATATCAACAGTCAGACGTAACAGCCTGACTTGTCATAGAACAATTGAATTATATTCTTGCATGTATATTATGATGTTTAGAACTTGAGCCCCTAATGATTAAGTGATATAAATTTATTGTTACTTTTTTTATATGGAGTCGGAACATCAAACTGACACATCTTCTAGAAATACAGATCTTACAAAATGTGTGCATGTGTAATACACATTAGTCCAGACATAGAATCAAATCAAGTTATAGGTGAAAAAAGTTTTGTAAACACGTTAACAAAGCTAATATTCAATAAATAGTTATTACTTTAATTTTTTCTCAAATAAGGCGAATAATATTTTAATAGTCGTGTTCTCGCTCTAAACGTTTACGAAATGCATTATTGACGTTCGAACGTCTATACGTAATCTTCGCAATCGTTAAAATGGCACTAAATAATTCCATTATATAAAGTTTACGAGATCCATAAAGGTATTTAGCGCACAATTACAATTGCATAATCTTATTGCATTTACACCAATTACGCAAAACGATTGATTGATTTTACGGCAATTCGTTAACCATTACTTAATACGTCGCGGTGTTTCTCTTACTATTATGTCCGCTCAATAAGAACCGAACGTTAAAAGCTATAAGTAGTGCATAATTTTCCTAATTATTTCTTACCTATTCTTCGTTAACTATTACTTCAGTTATTTTTGTAATTACAAAAAAAATGTTAAGTTTAATACTTTAATAAAAAACAATTTTTGGTAGTTTGATTATTAAATATTAAAAGGACCCTGATTCAATAGTTTCTATTTTTTAATACTGATTGAGTCACTTAATTGAATTATTTTAAAACATTATAGCATCCATTTAATTCAGGTCCCGAACTGAATCGATTTCATTGTTACTCATTGAAGGGAAATAATCAAAGTGGTCGATTTTGTATGCCGAACTGCCTCAGTGACTGAGTTTATTGTTCGACAGGAAATGTCATCTCGTGTAGCCAAATTACTGACGTGAGCTAAATTCACCATTATATTTGACAATACAGAACATACTCCTTTGTATGTGCGTGAGATTTATAATATTTGTAACGACTACTGAAGTTTATAAGATCTTAAGTATTTTAAATCAATTATAATTTGTAATCAATATTTATGTTTAACAAAAATGTATTTTATTTTATTTAAGTCTCAGAATAGGAAGTTAACGTCCATTAATTTTTCCACGTACCAAATAAAAAATAAAGCACAGATGGAATTCAATTATCCAGTCGGCGTATATAATAAAAAGAAAGTATAAAATTATTAAACCATGATCCAAAAACATAACATCGACAAAATATTTTGCACCAAATTCAAAAAATATCATCAAATGGATCCGTCCATGTATCTGCTTCATATATGTAATGACCACGTTTCAAATCTATTTATATACCTTCAAAGATTGATTCCGACATAATATCGCATACTCCCACATCTTGTGAAATATACATTCTAATAGTCTGTATATTTACTACAGGCGGCACAGTTTCTGATCTTTGATGTAATAATTTGTAATTAATAGAATAACAAATTTCAACTAATCAAATAATATACTAATCGGTATATATATATATATATATATATATATATATATATATATAGATATACGTCATCAGGTATCACCACGATTCTTTTACTTCTACACTTTTACTACAAATTATGATGTTATTTTGATGATAACTTGACGTTACGTACCGATATCGCATAAATTGTCATCTGAAAAAATAGTGAAATTCTCGTATATATGCATATATATTATATAAAGTTTTACATAATTTCCATTGGCTCGTAGCTATATAATTTCATAAAATGTAATTTTTGTTAGTGTACATTTTCAACCTTATATTGTTAACGAATAAAGTATTTTTTCATAATGATTTATATAAACATTTGTGCAACAGGCTAATAAAGTTGATTGTTTATCCCTAATTATGACATTTGATCTCATCGGGCCTAATCGGATCCTGAATATATAGGCTATAGAAAGAAACCTGCCTCTAGCGCCGCATGACATCCTAGACAATTCACTTTATAACATATTGCGAATAACAGCATGCGATTAAAATATACACAATTTATAGAAATAAAAAGAAATCAAGAATAGGTTCCTAAAAAAGTTAAATTCCTATTTTAACAAGTTGAATTATTGTTTTAGTTTCGTAAACGATATTTTCCATAAAATTATTTTCAATTTACATTTCAAAAAGTGCGTTCGGCCTATATCACGGCGAAACGTTGAACGTGAGCGTTAAATCGATTTGAGCTCGCGCCTATGGGCCGGGTTTAGACACCGTGCGTTTTATTGCCGGAACTCAAGAAAAATATAGCCGATTCCCCGCCCATAATCATTTTAATTATGACGACGTTATTAACGACTGAATTCGACATTAGCATAATTTCCTGAAACCGATCTCGGTTTGTTCATTGCACAATCGCGAAAGGAAGTCTTTATGGGATGATAAATGTCCGCATTAGGCCAATATTGTTAAAGACTATGGTTAAAATTAACGAAATTTAATTTAGTCTTATTCAAGGCGAATGCTAATCTCGTTGCGCGGACAGAGCGTGAAATGAATTATTATTTACGACCGCGCGCTCGAAAGGTACTCTACTAAGTTACCGCACCTTATTTTCCTAAAAAGACGGGTGTGCGCATAAAATTAAGATTTTATTAAAGTTCGTTCGCGGATAAAAAGCTTGAATTGTTTTTATAACCGGCTAATTATAATTAATTCGACTGGTATCAGCTTTCATCGGTAAACGTATTGTAATTGCAATCGATATATTAACTTAATCAGTACTGCAGCATACATTCGACGTCTTTATATGTCCAATAGTTTCGCTACAGTATATATTCCAATTATCTACAGATTTTAAACAATATATAACAAAAATAGAATTACTATACATGAATTGTTGCCGTAAATATTATTATGTATATATACATATACATACATTTATATTTACTATGTAGATATATATGCATCATTGTATACCGATATGTACATACTTTCATTACGTGGGAGGAGAGTTGGATCAAAAATCCTTTTTTCCGCGTATGTCGCGGTGAAGAGACCAATTTACGGAGATTTCTTCAAGGCTTCATTAATTTTAGCATATAGAGGTCAGAAAAAATGGGCAGGAATTATTGATTCATTATAAAATTAATAAAGAAACAAACGCTTTAATAAGCGACAGAAGATACTTGAGCTCAGACCCGAATACCCTGATAGGCGAGGCGTTATTTCTTTAATGGAACACTGCAGCGCGCATAGCGGCGGTGCCAGACACTACCCAGCGAGCACTTCCAGAAAATAATACAAAATTGTATATGATTCTTTCTCAAATATATAGCCAGATAAGCGATAAGATCAATTTAGATAGATATTGCTATAAAAATATGACCCTTAGTAGTTATTTACTGGTTGAATTCATCACGATACACATAAAATTTGGTTAGAGTTCAGATTGCATCTTGGTGGATATTACGAGCAAGACATTTCCACATGTAGCACACAACATAAAACTATAAAAAGTAAAATATGCGTGGTACCAGGGGTGCCGGGTCGCGCACTCCTGATGCCGTGTCTTAGATCGTTAATCCACATACTCCATACGATGTGGTTTTCATTCAGACATGTTTTTCGAGCCACGCAACATCGTCGATCGTATGATTTACTCGCAAACTTGTTCATGAATCTTACTGGATGACGCGTCGTTGAACGATTGTTAATTGCCCCTTAAACACGATCTTTTAAAATGTTCGCTCACCCGGCCGACACGCAATAACCTTATAGAAACTGCCATTGTTCTCGAACGAGATTGAGCTGAAGAAAAAATCAAAGAGTATGAAATGTATCCGCGTAATTTATAAATAATATCTTTCACAAACTTTCGAACCAAATTATTACTTGAGGCTGGCTGCCTCAAGTGAAATACGGTCCCATCGCATCGCTCATCTCGAAGAGGGTGGCTTGTATGCACTGGCGAATGAGAAGAGACGACACTCCAAATCGCACAGCTTTCTCGGAAAACGACTGCGAGTTCTGGTGAGTATAAGGTACGACGACTCGCGAAATAAAACTCGCTAATTGGTGGCAACGATGGGTAGTAGACCCCCACTTTACCGTCCGCGTAATTCCGACTAATTTATTTGATTACGTCGGCTCCAAAGCGCGGTAAGACTCGCCTACGCAGAAAGGGATCAAAAGGAACGTTATTCCTCCCCTACTCACCCTACTTTCCAGTGTAGAAGGAGAGGGAAGTGCAGAAGGGGGAATGGAGTCTTACGCCATGTTACTCGGGAATGGTGTGGTGTCTACCGCGTTCGAAGGCGATAGCGCCATGAGCACCGAGTTCATTAAGAAGGCAATTGAGTGACTCTCGGATGCACGTTCATTTTTTCCATTTTTCTTACCTACGATCGACTTATTAAAGGATATGCGGTATTCTTAAGAGGAGCTTTACAGTGCTGCTTTTTTTAGAAAGAAGGCTGTTTGCATGTGTCGATTACCTGTCCCCGCCTGGTCGTCTGCTTCGAGGGCGAATCGAATTATTCCGATACCTTTAAAATATTGATTGTACCTTGTTACATCTAAATTCTGTTGGATGCGTATACAAGCTAAGGTAAAACCTTCTTTGATACCACGTAGCCTAATTCCACAGTTGCCACTAGACATATGTCATCAAAGAAGATTCTATGCTAATCTACGTAGTCGAAATTCAAGGAAATTTGAAAATATTGGACTGATAGTTGGATTGGAAATGTGATCAGTATACCGACCTGGCTATTCACCAATCAATTCACTGTCAAGTAAAAATGTAGAGTAGTATACTATAACCCACTTCTATCGATAAGCGCAGGGAATACATGCAGCAAGATTGCAACCGACATTCGCTGGTCGAGATCAATTTGCAAGAGTCCCTTTGTAAGTGATCAAAGCCAAGAAGCATTCAAATTGAAATCTGGTCCAGACTTGCCAGATAGGCCAAGTGGGGATGTACATTTTAAATGAAAATTGGGCGATTTATCGCCCAAATCTGGCAAGCCTGATCTGGTCCAAGGGAATCTATATTATTGTGCATAAATGTTTTTGAGTATTGCATCGAATTGATGCCCAAGTAGAAAATAAGTGATTGCCACTGTATATTAATCAAAATTCAGCAATAGGATTTTGAATTTCATTTCCATATTGACAAAATATTTCCTCAGGATCACTTGAGATATTAGCAAAATTATCATTTCTAACTTTGGTTCGTGGCTTCTTTAATCAGAGGAATATTTTTGTATTGAATCTACAAGACCAATTTATGATACTAAATTTGATTTACTATTATCATTGTGCGTAATTGTAAATCAAATCATTATGCCATGATAAAGGATTGGCAAAGACACAACCAATAAGATAGTAGAGGGCAATTATATAGGTGGGAAATTATATAGGTTTATATAGGTACACAGCCCTGGTAGAAATTGTAAGCATTTTTGTTGGATTAAAACTAATTTTTAGGAAAATATGTTGGTTAAAAGATGTATACAACAAAAATGTCTAAAAAATGCCAAAGAATTGTATAACATTAAGCAAAACATATATTAAATAAAAAAATCTTACAAAATTATCAAATTGTTATATATGAAAAGTAGACATAAAATATGCAAAAAATTATGTCCATTAATTGTATATTAAAACTATTATAAGATATATTAAAGTAAACTATTTAAATGTTGGACATGAAACTTTTATTTAAATTGTATACATTATTTGTTGTCTGGTATAATTATACAAGAAAAATGTTTTAAACTTATAG